>CM051370.1:24980256-25021538 GCA_028015245.1 Cardamine occulta | reverse complement strand
ATCTTAAAGAGTCATAACTCCGTTTTTGGGATTCTCAGGTTGAAAATGGTCAAATCCTTGGAAATGAAAGCATTGATTCTTCATATTCACATAAATAGTGTTTTTTAGCCTCCATATGTGTTTTTCTTTTTTAAACTCCCAAATTCACCAATAGAAACTCCTATGGGATTCAAAGAACTATATGAACTGTGAGATAAGCTATAATGCTAGTGTTCTTACTTTGACTTGCTTCTCTACCTTGGTAGAATTCTTCATCACGTTATAAAGACTTCAACACTTCTATTCACTCTCATTTCTATCTTGAAGAGTCATAACTCCGTTTTTGGGATTCTCAGGTTGAAAATGGTCAAATCCTTGGAAATGAAAGCATTGATTCTTCATATTCACATAAATATGTGTTGTTTTAGCCTCCATATGTGTCTTGTTTCTAAAACTCCCAAATTCACCAATAGAAACTCCTATGTGATTCAAAGAACTATATGAACTGTGAGATAAGCTATAATGCTTGTTTCTTACTTTGACTTGCTTCTCTACCTTGGTAGCATACTTCAGGTACATAAAGACTTCAACACTTCTATTCACTCTCATTTCTATCTTAAAGAGTCATAACTCCGTTTTTGGGGTTCTCAGGTTGAAAATGGTCAAATCCTTGGAAATCAAAAGCTTTGATTCTTCATATTCACATCAATAGGTGTTGTTTAAGCCTCCATATGTGTCTTCTTGCTACAACTCCCAAATTCACCAATAGAAACTCCTATGGGATTCAAAGAACTATATGAACTGTGAGATAAGCTATATAGCTTGTTTCTTACTTTGACTTGCTTCTCTACCTTGGTAGCATACTTCAGGTACATAAAGACTTCAACACTTCTATTCACTCTCATTTCTATCTTAAAGAGTCATAACTCCGTTTTTGGGATTCTCATGTTGAAAATGGTCAAATCCTTGGAAATGAAAGCATTGATTCTTCATATTCACATAAATAGGTTTTGTTTTAGCCTCCATATGTGTCTTGTTTCTACAACACAAAAATTCACCAATAGAACTCCTATGAGATTCAAAGAACTATATGAACTGTGAGATAAGCTATAATGCTTGTTTCTTACTTTGACTTGCTTCTCTACCTTGGTAGCATACTTCAGGTACATAAAGACTTCAACACTTCTATTCACTCTCATTTCTATCTTGAAGAGTCATAACTCCGTTTTTGGGATTCTCAGCTTGAAAATGGTCAAATCCTTGGAAATGAAAGCATTGATTCTTCATATTCACATAAATATGTGTTGTTTTAGCCTCCATATGTGTCTTGTTTCTACAACTCCAAAATTCACCAATAGAACTCCTATGAGATTCAAAGAACTATATGAACTGTGAGATAAGCTATAATGCTTATTTCTTACTTTGACTTGCTTCTCTACATTGGTAGCATACTTCAGGTACATTGCTTCAAGACTTCTATTCACTCTCATTTCTATCTTAAAGAGTCATAACTCCATTTTTGGGATTTCCAGCTTGAAAATGGTCAAATCCTTGGAATTCAAAGCATTGATTCTTCATATTCACATAAATAGTGGTTTTTTAGCCTCCATATAGGTTTTCTTTTTAAAACTCCCAAATTCACCAATAGAAACTCCTATGGGATTCAAAGAACTATATGAACTGTGAGATAAGCTATAATGCTTGTTTCTTACTTTGACTTACTTCTCTACCTTGGTAGCATAGTTCAGGTACATAAAGACTTCAACACTTCTATTCACTCTCATTTCTATCTTGAAGAGTCATAACTCCGTTTTTGGGATTCTCAGCTTGAAAATTGTCAAATCCTTGGAAATGAAAGCATTGATTCTTCATATTCACATAAATAAGTTTTGTTTTAGCCTCCATATATGTCTTGTTTCTATAATTCCCAAATTCACCGATAAAAACTCCTATGAGATTCAAAGAACTATATGAACTGTGAGATAAGCTATAATGCTTGTGTTCTTACTTTGACTTGCTTCTCTACCTTGGTAGCATACTTCAGGTACATAAAGACTTCAACACTTCTATTCACTCTCATTTCTATCTTAAAGAGTCATAACTCCGTTTTTGGGATTCTCAGGTTGAAAATGGTCAAATCCTTGGAAATGAAAGCATTGATTCTACATATTCACATAAATAGTGTTTTTGTAGCCTCCATATGTGTTTTCGTTTTAAAACTCCCAAATTCACCAATAGAAACTCCTATGGGATTCAAAGAACTATATGAACTGTGAGATAAGCTATATAGCTTGTTTCTTACTTTGACTTGCTTCTCTACCTTGGTAGCATACTTCAGGTACATAAAGACTTCAACACTTCTATTTACTCTCATTTCTATCTTGAAGAGTCATAACTCCGTTTTTGGGTATCTCAGGTTGAAAATGGTCAAATCCTTGGAAATGAAAGCATTGATTCTTCATATTCACATAAATAAGTGTTGTTTTAGCCTCCATATGTGTCTTTTTTCTACAACACAAAAATTCACCAAAAAAACTCCTATGAGATTCAAAGAACTATATGAACTGTGAGATAAGCTATAATGCTTGTGTTCTTACTTTGACTTGCTTCTCTACCTTGGTACATACTTTAGGTACATAAAGACTTCAACACTTCTATTCACTCTCATTTCTATCTTGAAGAGTCATAACTCCGTTTTTGGGATTCTCAGGTTGAAAATGGTCAAATCCTTGGAAATGAAAGCATTGATTCTTCATATTCACATAAATATGTGTTGTTTTAGCCTCCATATGTGTCTTGTTTCTACAACACAAAATTCACCAATAAAAACTCCTATGAGATTCAAAGAACTATATGAACTGTGAGATAAGCTATAATGCTTGTTTCTTACTTTGACTTGCTTCTCTACCTTGGTAGCATACTTCAGGTACATAAAGACTTCAACACTTCTATTCACTCTCATTTCTATCTTGAAAAGTCATAACTCCGTTTTTGGGATTCTCAGGTTAAAAATGGTCAAATCCTTGGAAATGAAAGCATTGATTCTTCATATTCACATAAATAAGTGTTTTTTTGCCTCCAGATGTGTTGTGTTTCTAAAACTCACAAATTCACCAATAGAAACTCCTATGGGATTCAAAGAACTATCTGAACTTTGAGATAAGCTATAATGCTTGTTTCTTACTGTGACTTGCTTCTCTACCTTGGTAGCATACTTCAGGTACATAAAGACTTCAACACTTCTATTCACTCTCATTTCTATCTTGAAGAGTCATAACTCCGTTTTTGGGATTCTCAGGTTGAAAATGGTCAAATCCTTGGAAATGAAAGCATTGATTCTTCATATTCACATAAATATGTGTTGTTTTAGCCTCCATATGTGTCTTCTTGCTACAACTCCCAAATTCACCATTAGAAACTCCTATGAGATTCAAAGAACTAACAGAACTGTGGGATAAACTATAATGTTTGTTTCTTACTTTGACTTCTTCTCTACCTTGGTAGCATACTTCAGGTACATAAAGACTTCAACACTTCTATTCACTCTCATTTCTATCTTAAAGAGTCATAACTCCGTTTTTGGGATTCTCAGGTTGAAAATGGTCAAATCCTTGGAAATGAAAGAATTGATTCTTCATAATAAACTACATAGCGTTTTTAAGCCTCCATATGTGTTTTCTTTTTAAAACTCCCAAATTCACCAATAGAAACTCCTATGGGATTCAAAGAACTATATGAACTGTGAGATAAGCTATATAGCTTGTTTCTTACTTTGACTTGCTTCTCTACCTTGGTAGCATACTTCAGGTACATAAAGACTTCAACACTTCTATTCACTCTCATTTCTATCTTGAAGAGTCATAACTCCGTTTTTGGGATTCTCAGGTTGAAAATGGTCAAATCCTTGGAAATGAAAGCATTGATTCTTCATATTCACATAAATATGTGTTGTTTTAGCCTCCATATGTGTCTTGTTTCTACAACTCCAAAATTCACCAATAAAAACTCCTATGAGATTCAAAGAACTATATGAACTGTGAGATAAGCTATAATGCTTGTGTTCTTACTTTGACTTGCTTCTCTACCTTGGTAGCATACTTCAGGTACATAAAGACTTCAACACTTCTATTCACTCTCATTTCTATCTTAAAGAGTCATAACTCCGTTTTTGGGATTCTCAGGTTGAAAATGGTCAAATCCTTGGAAATGAAAGCATTGATTCTTCATATTCACATAAATAGGTTGTGTTTTAGCCTGCATATGTGTCTTGTTTCTACAAATCCCAAAATTCACCAATAAAACCTCCTATGAGATTCAACGAACTATATGAACTGTGAGATACGCTATACTGCTTGTTTCTTACTTTGACTTGCTTCTCTACCTTGGTAGCATACTTGAGGTACATTAAGACTTCAACACTTCTATTCACTCTGATTTCTATCTTGAAGAGTCATAACTCTGTTTTTGGGATTCTCAACTTGAAAGTGGTCAAATCCTTGGAAATGAAAGCATTGATTCTTCATATTCACATAAATATGTGTTGTTTTAGCCTCCATATGTGTCTTGTTTCTACAACTCAAAAATTCACCAATAAAAACTCCTATGAGATTCAAAGAACTATATGAACTGTGAGATAAGCTATAATGCTTGTTTCTTACTTTGACTTGCTTCTCTACCTTGGTAGCATACTTCAGGTACATAAAGACTTCAACACTTCTATTCACTCTCATTTCTATCATGAAGGGTCATAACTCTGTTTTTGGGATTCTAAGCTTGAAAATGGTTAAATCCTTGGCAATGAAAGCATTGATTCTTAATATGCACATAAATAAGTGGTTTTTTAGCCTCCATATGTGTTTTCTTTTTAAAACTCCCAAATTCACCAATAGAAACTCCTATGGGATTCAAAGAACTATATGAACTGTGAGATAAGCTATAGTGCTTGTTGCTTACTTTTACTGGCTTCTCTACCTTGGTAGCATACTTCAGGTACATACAGACTTCAACACTTCTATTCACTCTCATTTCTATCTTGAAGAGTCATAACTCCGTTTTTGGGATTCTCAGGTTGAAAATGGTCAAATCCTTGGAAATGAAAGCATTGATTCTTCATATTCACATAAATATGTGTTGTTTTAGCCTCCATATGTGTCCTGTTTCTACAACTCAAAATTCACCAATAAAACTCCTATGAGATTCAAAGAACTATATGAACTGTGAGATAAGCTATAATGCTTGTGTTCTTACTTTGACTTGCTTCTCTACCTTGGTAGCATACTTCAGGTACATAAAGACTTCAACACTTCTATTCACTCTCATTTCTATCTTAAAGAGTCATAACTCCGTTTTTGGGATTCTCAGGTTGAAAATGGTCAAATCCTTGGAAATGAAAGCATTGATTCTTCATATTCACATAAATAGTGTTTTTTAGCCTCCATATGTGTTTTCTTTTTAAAACTCCCAAATTCACCAATAGAAACTCCTATGGGATTCAAAGAACTATATGAACTGTGAGATAAGCTATATAGCTTGTTTCTTACTTTGACTTGCTTCTCTACCTTGGTAGCATACTTCAGGTACATAAAGACTTCAACACTTCTATTCACTCTCATTTCTATCTTGAAGAGTCATAACTCCGTTTTTGGGATTCTCAGGTTAAAAATGGTCAAATCCTTGGAAATGAAAGCATTGATTCTTCATATTCACATAAATAAGTGTTGTTTTAGCCTCCATATGTGTCTTTTTTCTACAACACAAAAATTCACCAATAAAAACTCCTATGAGATTCAAAGAACTATATGAACTGTGAGATAAGCTATAATGCTTGTGTTCTTACTTTGACTTGCTTCTCTACCTTGGTAGCATACTTTAGGTACATAAAGACTTCAACACTTCTATTCACTCTCATTTCTATCTTAAAGAGTCATAACTCCGTTTTTGGGGTTCTCAGGTTGAAAATGGTCAAATCCTTGGAAATGAAAGCATTGATTCTACATATTCACATAAAAAGGTGTTGTTTCAGCCTCCATCTGAGTCTTCTTTCTTTACAACTCCCAAAATTCACCAATAAAACCTCCTATGGGATTCAAAGTACTATTTGAACTGTGAGATAAGCTACAATGCTTGTTCTCTTACTTTGACTTGCTTCTCTACCTTGGTAGCATACTTCAGGTACATAAAGACTTCAACACTTCTATTCACTCTCATTTCTATCTTGAAGAGTCGTAACTCCGTTTTTGGGATTCTCAGGTTGAAAATGGTCAAATCCTTTGAAATCAAAGCATTGATTCTTCATATTCACAAATATAGGTGTTGTTTTAGCCACCATATGTATCTTGTTTCTACATCACAAAAATTCACCAATACAAACTCCTATGGGATTCAAAGAACTATATGAATTGTGAGATAAGCTATAATGCTTGTTTCTTACTTTGACTTGCTTCTCTACCTTGGTAGCATACTTCAGGTACATTAAGACTTCAATTCACTCTCATTTCTATCTTAAAGAGTCATAACTCCATTTTTGGGATTCCCAGCTTGAAAATGGGCAGAGCCTTGGAAGTCAATGCATTGCGTCTTCAGCTGCACATAAATAGTGGTTTTTAGCCTCCATATGTGTTTTCTTTATAAAACTCCCAAATTCACCAATAGAAACTCCTATGGGATTCAAAGAACTATATGAACTGTGAGATAAGATATAATGCTTGTTTCTTACTTTGACTTGCTTCTCTACCTTGGTAGCATAGTTCAGGTACATTAGGACTTCAACACTTCTATTCACTGTCATTTCTATCTTAAAGAGTCATAACTCCATTTTTGGGATTCTCATGTTGAAAATGGTCAAATCCTTGGAAATCAAAGCATTGATTCTACATATTCACATAAATACTGTTTTTTTAGCCTCCATATGTGTTTTCTTTTTAAAACTCCCAAATTCACCAATAGAAACTCCTATGGGATTCAAAGAACTATATGAACTGTGAGATAAGCTATAATGCTTGTGTTCTTACTTTGACTTGCTTCTCTACCTTGGTAGCATACTTCAGGTACATAAAGACTTCAACACTTCTATTCACTCTCATTTCTATCTTGAAGAGTCATAACTCCGTTTTTGGGATTCTCAGGTTGAAAATGGTCAAATCCTTGGAAATGAAAGCATTGATTCTTCATATTCACATAAATATGTGTTGTTTTAGCCTCCATATGTGTCTTGTTTCTACAACTCCAAAATTCACCAATAAAAACTCCTATGAGATTCAAAGAACTATATGAACTGTGAGATAAGCTATAATGCTTGTGTTCTTACTTTGACTTGCTTCTCTACCTTGGTAGCATACTTCAGGTACATAAAGACTTCAACACTTCTATTCACTCTCATTTCTATCTTAAAGAGTCATAACTCCGTTTTTGGGATTCTCAGGTTGAAAATGGTCAAATCCTTGGAAATGAAAGCATTGATTCTTCATCATCACATAAATAGTGTTTTTTTAGCCTCCATATGTGTTTTCTTTTTAAAACTCCCAAATTCACCAATAGAAACTCCTATGGGATTCAAAGAACTATATGAACTGTGAGATAAGCTATATAGCTTGTTTCTTACTTTGACTTGCTTCTCTACCTTGGTAGCATACTTCAGGTACATAAAGACTTCAACACTTCTATTCACTCTCATTTCTATCTTGAAGAGTCATAACTCCGTTTTTGGGATTCTCAGGTTGAAAATGGTCAAATCCTTGGAAATGAAAGCATTGATTCTTCATATTCACATCCAAAGGTGTTATTTTAGCCTCCATATGAGTCTTCTTTCTACAACCCAAAAATTCACCAATAAAAACTCCTATGAGATTCAAAGAACTATATGAACTGTGAGATAAGCTATAATGCTTGTGTTCTTACTTTGACTTGCTTCTCTACCTTGGTAGCATACTTCAGGTACATAAAGACTTCAACACTTCTATTCACTCTCATTTCTATCTTAAAGAGTCATAACTCCGTTTTTGGGATTCTCATGTTGAAAATGGTCAAATCCTTGGAAATGAAAGCATTGATTCTTCATATTCACATAAATAGGTTTTGTTTTAGCCTCCATATGTGTCTTGTTTCTACAACACAAAAATTCACCAATAAAACCTCCTATGAGATTCAAAGAACTATATGAACTGTGAGATAAGCTATAATGCTTGTTTCTTACTTTGACTTGTTTCTCTACCTTGGTAGCATAGTTTAGGTACATTAAGACTTCAACACTTCTATTCACACTCATTTCTATCTTGAAGAGTCAAAACTCTGTTTTTGGGTATCTCAGGTTGAAAATTGTCAAATCCTTGGAAATAAAAGCATTGATTCTTCATATTCACATAAATAAGTGTTATTTTGAGCTCCATATGAGTCTTCTTTCTACAAATCCCAAATTCACCATTAGAAACTCCTATGAGATTCAAAGAACTATATGAACTGTGAGATAAGCTATAATGCTTGTTTCTTACTTTGACTTGCTTCTCTACCTTGGTAGCATACTTCAGGTACATAAAGACTTCAACACTTCTATTCACTCTCATTTCTATCTTAAAGAGTCATAACTCCGTTTTTGGGATTCTCAGGTTGAAAATGGTCAAATCCTTGGAAATGAAAGCATTGATTCTTCATCATCACATAAATAGTGTTTTTTAGCCTCCATATGTGTTTTCTTTTTAAAACTCCCAAATTCACCAATAGAAACTCCTATGGGATTCAAAGAACTATATGAACTATGAGATAAGCTATAATGCTTGTGTTCCTTACTTTGACTTGCTTCTCCACCTTGGCAGCATACGTCAGTTACATGAAGACTTCAACACTTCTATTCACTCTCATTTCTATCTTGAAGAGTCATAACTCCGTTTTTGGGATTCTCAGGTTGAAAATGGTCAAATCCTTGGAAATGAAAGCATTGATTCTTCATATTCACATAAATATGTGTTGTTTTAGCCTCCATATGTGTCTTGTTTTCTACAACTCCTAAATTCACCAATAAAAACTCCTATGAGATTCAAAGAACTATATGAACTGTGAGATAAGCTATAATGCTTGTGTTCTTACTTTGACTTGCTTCTCTACCTTGGTAGCATACTTCAGGTACATAAAGACTTCAACACTTCTATTCACTCTCATTTCTATCTTAAAGAGTCATAACTCCGTTTTTGGGATTCTCAGGTTGAAAATGGTCAAATCCTTGGAAATGAAAGCATTGATTCTTCATCATCACATAAATAGTGTTGTTTTAGCCGCCAGTCGTGGTATCTTTTTAAAACTCCCAAATTCACCAATAGAAACTCCTATGGGATTCAAAGAACTATATGAACTGTGAGATAAGCTATATAGCTTGTTTCTTACTTTGACTTGCTTTTCTACCTTGGTAGCAAACTTCAGGTACATAAAGACTTCAACACTTCTATTCACTCTCATTTCTATCTTGAAGAGTCATAACTCCGTTTTTGGGATTCTCAGGTTAAAAAAGGTCAAATCCTTGGAAATGAAAGCATTGATTCTTCATATTCACATAAATAAGTGTTGTTTTAGCCTCCATATGTGTCTTGTTTCTACAACTCCAAAATTCACCAATATAACTCCTATGAGATTCAAAGAACTATATGAACTGTGAGATAAGCTATAATGCTTGTTTCTTACTTTGACTTGCTTCTCTACCTTGGTAGCATACTTCAGGTACATAAAGACTTCAACACTTCTATTCACTCTCATTTCTATCTTAAAGAGTCATAACTCCGTTTTTGGGATTCTCAGGTTGAAAATGGTCAAATCCTTGGAAATGAAAGCATTGATTCTTCATCATCACATAAATAGTGTTTTTTTAGCCTCCATATGTGTTTTCTTTTTAAAACTCCCAAATTCACCAATAGAAACTCCTATGGGATTCAAAGAACTATATGAACTGTGAGATAAGCTATATAGCTTGTTTCTTACTTTGACTTGCTTTTCTACCTTGGTAGCAAACTTCAGGTACATAAAGACTTCAACACTTCTATTCACTCTCATTTCTATCTTGAAGAGTCATAACTCCGTTTTTGGGATTCTCAGGTTAAAAAAGGTCAAATCCTTGGAAATGAAAGCATTGATTCTTCATATTCACATAAATAAGTGTTGTTTTAGCCTCCATATGTGTCTTGTTTCTACAACTCCAAAATTCACCAATAGAACTCCTATGAGATTCAAAGAACTATATGAACTGTGAGATAAGCTATAATGCTTGTGTTCTTACTTTGACTTGCTTCTCTACCTTGGTAGCATACTTCAGGTACATAAAGACTTCAACACTTCTATTCACTCTCATTTCTATCTTAAAGAGTCATAACTCCGTTTTTGGGATTCTCAGGTTGAAAATGGTCAAATCCTTGGAAATGAAAGCATTGATTCTTCATCATCACATAAATAGTGTTTTTTTAGCCTCCATATGTGTTTTCTTTTTAAAACTCCCAAATTCACCAATAGAAACTCCTATGGGATTCAAAGAACTATATGAACTGTGAGATAAGCTATATAGCTTGTTTCTTACTTTGACTTGCTTTTCTACCTTGGTAGCATACTTCAGGTACATAAAGACTTCAACACTTCTATTCACTCTCATTTCTATCTTGAAGAGTCATAACTCCGTTTTTGGGATTCTCAGGTTAAAAATGGTCAAATCCTTGGAAATGAAAGCATTGATTCTTCATATTCACATAAATAAGTGTTGTTTTAGCCTCCATATGTGTCTTGTTTCTACAACTCCAAAATTCACCAATACAACTTCCTATGAGATTCAAAGAACTATATGAACTGTGAGATAAGCTATAATGCTTGTTTCTTACTTTGACTTGCTTCTCTACCTTGGTAGCATACTTCAGGTACATAAAGACTTCAACACTTCTATTCACTCTCATTTCTATCTTAAAGAGTCATAACTCCGTTTTTGGGATTCTCAGGTTGAAAATGGTCAAATCCTTGGAAATGAAAGCATTGATTCTTCATCATCACATAAATAGTGTTTTTTAGCCTCCATATGTGTTTTCTTTTTAAAACTCCCAAATTCACCAATAGAAACTCCTATGGGATTCAAAGAACTATATGAACTGTGAGATAAGCTATATAGCTTGTTTCTTACTTTGACTTGCTTCTCTACCTTGGTAGCATACTTCAGGTACATAAAGACTTCAACACTTCTATTCACTCTCATTTCTATCTTGAAGAGTCATAACTCCGTTTTTGGGATTCTCAGGTTAAAAATGGTCAAATCCTTGGAAATGAAAGCATTGATTCTTCATATTCACATAAATAAGTGTTGTTTTAGCCTCCATATGTGTCTTGTTTCTACAACTCCAAAATTCACCAATATAACTCCTATGAGATTCAAAGAACTATATGAACTGTGAGATAAGCTATAATGCTTGTTTCTTACTTTGACTTGCTTCTCTACCTTGGTAGCATACTTCAGGTACATAAAGACTTCAACACTTCTATTCACTCTCATTTCTATCTTAAAGAGTCATAACTCCGTTTTTGGGATTCTCAGGTTGAAAATGGTCAAATCCTTGGAAATGAAAGCATTGATTCTTCATCATCACATAAATAGTGTTTTTTTAGCCTCCATATGTGTTTTCTTTTTAAAACTCCCAAATTCACCAATAGAAACTCCTATGGGATTCAAAGAACTATATGAACTGTGAGATAAGCTATATAGCTTGTTTCTTACTTTGACTTGCTTCTCTACCTTGGTAGCATACTTCAGGTACATAAAGACTTCAACACTTCTATTCACTCTCATTTCTATCTTGAAGAGTCATAACTCCGTTTTTGGGATTCTCAGGTTGAAAATGGTCAAATCCTTGGAAATGAAAGCATTGATTCTTCATATTCACATAAATAAGTGTTGTTTTAGCCTCCATATGTGTCTTGTTTCTACAACACAAAAATTCACCAATAAAAACTCCTATGAGATTCAAAGAACTATATGAACTGTGAGATAAGCTATAATGCTTGTGTTCTTACTTTGACTTGCTTCTCTACCTTGGTAGCATACTTCAGGTACATTAGGACTTCAACACTTCTATTCACTCTCATTTCTATCTTAAAGAGTCATAACTCCGTTTTTGGGATTCTCAGGTTGAAAATGGTCAAATCCTTGGAAATGAAAGCATTGATTCTTCATCATCACATAAATAGTGTTTTTTTAGCCTCCATATGTGTTTTCTTTTTAAAACTCCCAAATTCACCAATAGAAACTCCTATGAGATTCAAAGAACTATATGAACTGTGAGATAAGTTATAATGCTTGTTTCTTACTTTGACTTGCTTCTCTACCTTGGTAGCATACTTCAGGTACATTAAGACTTCAACACTTCTATTCACTCTCATTTCTATCTTGAAGAGTCACAACTCTATTTTTGGGATTCTCAGCTTGAAAATGGTCAAATCCTTGGAAATGAAAGCATTGATTCTTCATATTCACATAAATAGGTGTTGTTTTAGCCTCTATATGTGTCTTGTTTCTACAACACCAAAATTCACCAATAAAAACTCCTATGAGATTCAAAGAACTATATGAACTGTGAGATAAGCTATAATGCTTGTTTCTTACTTTAACTTGCTTCTCTACCTTGGTAGCATACTTCTGGTACATTAGGACTTCAACACTTCTATTCACTCTCATTTATATCTTAAAGAGTCATAACTCCGTTTTTGGGATTCTCAGCTTGAAAATGATCAAATCCTTGGAAATAAAAGCATTGATTCTTGATATTCACATAAATAGTGTTGTTTTAGCCTCCATATGTGTTTTCTTTTTAAAACTCCCAAATTCACCAATAGAAACTCCTATGGGATTCAAAGAACTATATGAACTGTGAGATAAGCTATATAGCTTGTTTCTTACTTTGACTTGCTTCTCTACCTTGGTAGCATACTTCAGGTACATAAAGACTTCAACACTTCTATTCACTCTCATTTCTATCTTGAAGAGTCATAACTCCGTTTTTGGGATTCTCAGGTTGAAAATGGTCAAATCCTTGGAAATGAAAGCATTGATTCTTCATATTCACATAAATATGTGTTGTTTTAGCCTCCATATGTGTCTTGTTTCTACAACACAAAAATTCACCAATAAAAACTCCTATGAGATTCAAAGAACTATATGAACTGTGAGATAAGCTATAATGCTTGTGTTCTTACTTTGACTTGCTTCTCTACCTTGGTAGCATACTTCAGGTACATAAAGACTTCAACACTTCTATTCACTCTCATTTCTATCTTAAAGAGTCATAACTCCGTTTTTGGGATTCTCAGGTTGAAAATGGTCAAATCCTTGGAAATGAAAGCATTGATTCTTCATATTCACATAAATAGGTTTTGTTTTAGCCTCCATATGTGTCTTGTTTCTACAACACAAAAATTCACCAATAAAACCTCCTATGAGATTCAAAGAACTATATGAACTGTGAGATAAGCTATAATGCTTGTTTCTTACTTTGACTTGCTTCTCTACCTTGGTAGCATACTTTAGGTACATAAAGACTTCAACACTTCTATTCACTCTCATTTCTATCTTGAAGAGTCATAACTCCGTTTTTAGGATTCTCAGGTTGAAAATGGTCAAATCCTTGGAAATGAAAGCATTGATTCTTCATATTCACATAAATATGTGTTGTTTTAGCCTCCATATGTGTCTTGTTTCTACAACTCCAAAATTCACCAATAGAACTCCTATGAGATTCAAAGAACTATATGAACTGTGAGATAAGCTATAATGCTTGTTTCTTACTTTGACTTGCTTCTCTACCTTGGTAGCATACTTCAGGTACATAAAGACTTCAACACTTCTATTCACTCTCATTTCTATCTTGAAGAGTCATAACTCCGTTTTTGGGATTCTCAGGTTGAAAATGGTCAAATCCTTGGAAATGAAAGCATTGATTCTTCATATTCACATAAATATGTGTTGTTTTAGCCTCCATATGTGTCTTGTTTCTACAACACAAAAATTCACCAATAGAAACTCCTATGGGATTCAAAGAACTATATGAACTTTGAGATAAGCTATAATGCTTGTGTTCTTACTTTGACTTGCTTCTCTACCTTGGTAGCATACTTCAGGTACATAAAGACTTCAACACTTCTATTCACTCTCATTTCTATCTTAAAGAGTCATAACTCCGTTTTTGGGATTCTCAGGTTGAAAATGGTCAAATCCTTGGAAATGAAAGCATTGATTCTTCATCATCACATAAATAGTGTTTTTTTAGCCTCCATATGTGTTTTCTTTTTAAAACTCCCAAATTCACCAATAGAAACTCCTATGAGATTCAAAGAACTATATGAACTGTGAGATAAGATATAATGCTTGTTTCTTACTTTGACTTGCTTCTCCACCTTGGTAGCATACTTCAGGTACATTAAGACTTCAACACTTCTATTCACTCTGATTTCTATCTTAAAGAGTCATAACTCCAATTTTGGGATTTCTAGCTTGAAAATGGTCAAATCCTTGGAAATGAAAGCATTGATTCTTCATATTCACATAAATAGTGTTGTTTTAGCCTCCATATGTGTCTTGTTTCTACAACACAAAAATTCACCAATAAAAACTCCTATGAGATTCAAAGAACTATATGAACTGTGAGATAAGCTATAATGCTTGTGTTCTTACTTTGACTTGCTTCTCTACCTTGGTAGCATACTTCAGGTACATAAAGACTTCAACACTTCTATTCACTCTCATTTCTATCTTAAAGAGTCATAACTCCGTTTTTGGGATTCTCAGGTTGAAAATGGTCAAATCCTTGGAAATGAAAGCATTGATTCTTCATCATCACATAAATAGTGTTTTTTAGCCTCCATATGTGTTTTCTTTTTAAAACTCCCAAATTCACCAATAGAAACTCCTATGGGATTCAAAGAACTATATGAACTGTGAGATAAGCTATATAGCTTGTTTCTTACTTTGACTTGCTTCTCTACCTTGGTACATACTTCAGGTACATAAAGACTTCAACACTTCTATTCACTCTCATTTATATCTTGAAGAGTCATAACTCCGTTTTTGGGATTCTCATGTTGAAAATGGTCAAATCCTTGGAAATGAAAGCATTGATTCTTCATATTCACATAAATATGTGTTGTTTTAGCCTCCATATGTGTCTTGTGTCTACAACACAAAAATTCACCAATATAACTCCTATGAGATTCAAAGAACTATATGAACTGTGAGATAAGCTATAATGCTTGTGTTCTTACTTTGACTTGCTTCTCTACCTTGGTAGCATACTTCAGGTACATAAAGACTTCAACACTTCTATTCACTCTCATTTCTATCTTAAAGAGTCATAACTCCGTTTTTGGGATTCTCATGTTGAAAATGGTCAAATCCTTGGAAATGAAAGCATTGATTCTTCATATTCACATAAATAGGTTTTGTTTTAGCCTCCATATGTGTCTTGTTTCTACAACACAAAAATTCACCAATAAAACCTCCTATGAGATTCAAAGAACTATATGAACTGTGAGATAAGCTATAATGCTTGTGTTCTTACTTTGACTTGCTTCTCTACCTTGGTACATACTTTAGGTACATAAAGACTTCAACACTTCTATTCACTCTCATTTCTATCTTGAAGAGTCATAACTCCGTTTTTGGGATTCTCAGGTTGAAAATGGTCAAATCCTTGGAAATGAAAGCATTGATTCTTCATATTCACATAAATAGGTGTTGTTTTAGCCTCCATATGTGTCTTGTTTCTACAACACCAAAAATCACCAATAAAAACTCCTATGAGATTCAAAGAACTATATGAACTGTGAGATAAGCTATAATGCTTGTTTCTTACTTTGACTTGCTTCTCTACCTTGGTAGCATACTTCAGGTACATAAAGACTTCAACACTTCTATTCACTCTCATTTCTATCTTGAAGAGTCATAACTCCGTTTTTGGGATTCTCAGCTTGAAAATGGTCAAATCCTTGGAAATGAAAGCATTGATTCTTCATATTCACATAAATATGTGTTGTTTTAGCCTCCATATGTGTCTTGTTTCTACAACACAAAAATTCACCAATAGAAACTCCTATGGGATTCAAAGAACTATATGAACTTTGAGATAAGCTATAATGCTTGTGTTCTTACTTTGACTTGCTTCTCTACCTTGGTAGCATACTTCAGGTACATAAAGACTTCAACACTTCTATTCACTCTCATTTCTATCTTAAAGAGTCATAACTCCGTTTTTGGGATTCTCAGGTTGAAAATGGTCAAATCCTTGGAAATGAAAGCATTGATTCTTCATCATCACATAAATAGTGTTTTTTAGCCTCTATATGTGTTTTCTTTTTAAAACTCCCAAATTCACCAACAGAACTCCTATGAGATTCAAAGAACTATATGAACTGTGAGATAAGCTATAATGCTTGTTTCTTACTTTGACTTGCTTCTCTACCTTGGTAGCATACTTCAGGTACATAAAGACTTCAACACTTCTATTAACTCTCATTTCTATCTTGAAGAGTCATAACTCCATTTTTGGGATTATCAGCTTGAAAATGGTCAAATCCTTGGAAATGAAAGCATTGATTCTTCATATTCACATTAATAGGTGTTGTTTTAGCCTCCATATGTGTCTTCTTGCTACAAATCCCAAATTCACCATTAGAAACTCCTATGAGATTCAAAGAACTATATGAACTGTGAGATAAGCTATAATGCTTGTGTTCTTACTTTGACTTGCTTCTCTACCTTGGTAGCATACTTCAGGTACATTAGGACTTCAACACTTCTATTCACTCTCATTTCTATCTTAAAGAGTCATAACTCCATTTTTGGGATTATCAGCTTGAAAATGGTCAAATCCTTGGAAATGAAAGCATCGATTCTTCATATTCACATAAATAGTGTTGTTTTAGCCTCCATATGTGTCTTGTTTCTTCAACACAAAAATTCACCAATAAAAACTCCTATGAGATTCAAAGAACTATATGAACTGTGAGATAAGCTATAATGCTTGTGTTCTTACTTTGACTTGCTTCTCTACCTTGGTAGCATACTTCAGGTACATAAAGACTTCAACACTTCTATTCACTCTCATTTCTATCTTAAAGAGTCATAACTCCGTTTTTGGGATTCTCAGGTTGAAAATGGTCAAATCCTTGGAAATGAAAGCATTGATTCTTCATCTTCACATAAATAGTGTTTTTTTAGCCTCCATATGTGTTTTCTTTTTAAAACTCCCAAATTCACCAATAGAAACTCCTATGGGATTCAAAGAACTATATGAACTGTGAGATAAGCTATATAGCTTGTTTCTTACTTTGACTTGCTTCTCTACCTTGGTACATACTTCAGGTACATAAAGACTTCAACACTTCTATTCACTCTCATTTATATCTTGAAGAGTCATAACTCCGTTTTTGGGATTCTCATGTTGAAAATGGTCAAATCCTTGGAAATGAAAGCATTGATTCTTCATATTCACATAAATATGTGTTGTTTTAGCCTCCATATGTGTCTTGTGTCTACAACACAAAAATTCACCAATAAAAACTCCTATGAGATTCAAAGAACTATATGAACTGTGAGATAAGCTATAATGCTTGTGTTCTTACTTTGACTTGCTTCTCTACCTTGGTAGCATACTTCAGGTACATAAAGACTTCAACACTTCTATTCACTCTCATTTCTATCTTAAAGAGTCATAACTCCGTTTTTGGGATTCTCATGTTGAAAATGGTCAAATCCTTGGAAATGAAAGCATTGATTCTTCATATTCACATAAATAGGTTTTGTTTTAGCCTCCATATGTGTCTTGTTTCTACAACACAAAAATTCACCAATAAAACCTCCTATGAGATTCAAAGAACTATATGAACTGTGAGATAAGCTATAATGCTTGTGTTCTTACTTTGACTTGCTTCTCTACCTTGGTACATACTTTAGGTACATAAAGACTTCAACACTTCTATTCACTCTCATTTCTATCTTGAAGAGTCATAACTCCGTTTTTGGGATTCTCAGGTTGAAAATGGTCAAATCCTTGGAAATGAAAGCATTGATTCTTCATATTCACATAAATATGTGTTGTTTTAGGCTCCATATGTGTCTTGTTTCTACAACACAAAAATTCACCAATAAAAACTCCTATGAGATTCAAAGAACTATATGAACTGTGAGATAAGCTATAATGCTTGTTTCTTACTTTGACTTGCTTCTCTACCTTGGTAGCATACTTCAGGTACATAAAGACTTCAACACTTCTATTCACTCTCATTTCTATCTTGAAGAGTCATAACTCCGTTTTTGGGATTCTCAGCTTGAAAATGGTCAAATCCTTGGAAATGAAAGCATTGATTCTTCATATTCACATAAATATGTGTTGTTTTAGCCTCCATATGTGTCTTGTTTCTACAACACAAAAATTCACCAATAGAAACTCCTATGGGATTCAAAGAACTATATGAACTTTGAGATAAGCTATAATGCTTGTGTTCTTACTTTGACTTGCTTCTCTACCTTGGTAGCATACTTCAGGTACATAAAGACTTCAACACTTCTATTCACTCTCATTTCTATCTTAAAGAGTCATAACTCCGTTTTTGGGATTCTCAGGTTGAAAATGGTCAAATCCTTGGAAATGAAAGCATTGATTCTTCATCATCACATAAATAGTGTTTTTTTAGCCTCCATATGTGTTTTCTTTTTAAAACTCCCAAATTCACCAATAGAAACTCCTATGAGATTCCAAAAACTATATGAACCGTGAGATAAGCTATAATGCTTGTTTCTTACTTTGACTTGCTTCTCTACCTTGGTAGCATACTTCAGGTACATTGAGACTTCAACGCTTCTATTAACTCTCATTTCTATCTTGAAGAGTCATAACTCCATTTTTGGGATTATCAGCTTGAAAATGGTCAAATCCTTGGAAATGAAAGCATCGATTCTTCATATTCACATAAATAGTGTTGTTTTAGCCTCCATATGTGTCTTGTTTCTTCAACACAAAAATTCACCAATAAAAACTCCTATGAGATTCAAAGAACTATATGAACTGTGAGATAAGCTATAATGCTTGTGTTCTTACTTTGACTTGCTTCTCTACCTTGGTAGCATACTTCAGGTACATTAGGACTTCAACACTTCTATTCACTCTCATTTCTATCTTAAAGAGTCATAACTCCATTTTTGGGATTCTCAGCTTGAAAATGGTCAAATCCTTGGAAATGAAAGCATTGATTCTTCATATTCACATAAATATGTGTTGTTTTAGCCTCCATATGTGTCTTGTTTCTTCAACACAAAAATTCACCAATAAAAACTCCTATGAGATTCAAAGAACTATATGAACTGTGAGATAAGCTATAATGCTTGTGTTCTTACTTTGACTTGCTTCTCTACCTTGGTAGCATACTTCAGGTACATAAAGACTTCAACACTTCTATTCACTCTCATTTCTATCTTAAAGAGTCATAACTCCGTTTTTGGGATTCTCAGCTTGAAAATGGTCAAATCCTTGGAAATGAAAGCATTGATTCTTCATATTCACATAAATAGTGGTTTTTTAGCCTCCATATGTGTTTTCTTTTTAAAACTCCCAAATTCACCAATAGAAACTCCTATGGGATTCAAAGAACTATATGAACTGTGAGATAAGCTATAATGCTTGTTTCTTACTTTGACTTGCTTCTCTACCTTGGTACATACTTCAGGTACATAAAGACTTCAACACTTCTATTCACTCTCATTTATATCTTGAAGAGTCATAACTCCGTTTTTGGGATTCTCAGGTTGAAAATGGTCAAATCCTTGGAAATGAAAGCATTGATTCTTCATATTCACATAAATATGTGTTGTTTTAGCCTCCATATGTGTCCTGTTTCTACAACTCAAAAATTCACCAATAAAAACTCCTATGAGATTCAAAGAACTATATGAACTGTGAGATAAGCTATAATGCTTGTGTTCTTACTTTGACTTGCTTCTCTACCTTGGTAGCATACTTCAGGTACATAAAGACTTCAACACTTCTATTCACTCTCATTTCTATCTTAAAGAGTCATAACTCCGTTTTTGGGATTCTCATGTTGAAAATGGTCAAATCCTTGGAAATGAAAGCATTGATTCTTCATCTTCACATAAATAGTGTTTTTTTAGCCTCCATATGTGTTTTCTTTTTAAAACTCCCAAATTCACCAATAGAAACTCCTATGGGATTCAAAGAACTATATGAACTGTGAGATAAGCTATATAGCTTGTTTCTTACTTTGACTTGCTTCTCTACCTTGGTACATACTTCAGGTACATAAAGACTTCAACACTTCTATTCACTCTCATTTATATCTTGAAGAGTCATAACTCCGTTTTTGGGATTCTCAGGTTGAAAATGGTCAAATCCTTGGAAATGAAAGCATTGATTCTTCATATTCACATAAATATGTGTTGTTTTAGCCTCCATATGTGTCTTCTTGCTAAAACTCCAAAATTCACCAATAAAAACCCCTATGAGATTCAAAGAACTATATGAACTGTGAGATAAGCTATAATGCTTGTGTTCTTACTTTGATTCTTCTCTACCTTGGTAGCATACTTCAGGTACATAAAGACTTCAACACTTCTATTCACTCTCATTTCTATCTTAAAGAGTCATAACTCCGTTTTTGGGATTCTCAGGTTGAAAATGGTCAAATCCTTGGAAATGAAAGCATTGATTCTTCATCTTCACATAAATAGTGTTTTTTTAGCCTCCATATGTGTTTTCTTTTTAAAACTCCCAAATTCACCAATAGAAACTCCTATGGGATTCAAAGAACTATATGAACTGTGAGATAAGCTATATAGCTTGTTTCTTACTTTGACTTGCTTCTCTACCTTGGTACATACTTCAGGTACATAAAGACTTCAACACTTCTATTCACTCTCATTTATATCTTGAAGAGTCATAACTCCGTTTTTGGGATTCTTAGGTTGAAAATGGTCAAATCCTTGGAAATGAAAGCATTGATTCTTCATATTCACATAAATATGTGTTGTTTTAGCCTCCATATGTGTCTTGTGTCTACAACACAAAAATTCACCAATAAAAACTCCTATGAGATTCAAAGAACTATATGAACTGTGAGATAAGCTATAATGCTTGTGTTCTTACTTTGACTTGCTTCTCTACCTTGGTAGCATACTTCAGGTACATAAAGACTTCAACACTTCTATTCACTCTCATTTCTATCTTAAAGAGTCATAACTCCGTTTTTGGGATTCTCATGTTGAAAATGGTCAAATCCTTGGAAATGAAAGCATTGATTCTTCATATTCACATAAATAGGTTTTGTTTTAGCCTCCATATGTGTCTTGTTTCTACAACACAAAAATTCACCAATAAAAACTACTATGAGATTCAAAGAACTATATGAACTGTGAGATAAGCTATAATGCTTGTTTCTTACTTTGACTTGCTTCTCTACCTTGGTAGCATACTTCAGGTACATAAAGACTTCAACACTTCTATTCACTCTCATTTCTATCTTAAAGAGTCATAACTCCGTTTTTGGGATTCTCAGCTTGAAAATGGTCAAATCCTTGGAAATGAAAGCATTGATTCTTCATATTCATATAAATAAGTGTTGTTTTAGCCTCCATATGTGTCCTGTTTCTACAACTCCAAAATTCACCAATAGAACTCCTATAAGATTTAAGGAACTATATGAACTGTGAGATAAGCTATAATGCTTGTTTCTTACTTTGACTTGCTTCTCTACCTTGTTAGCATACTTCAGGTACATAAAGACTTCAACACTTCTATTCACTCTCATTTCTATCTTAAAGAGTCATAACTCCGTTTTTGGGATTCTCAGGTTGAAAATGGTCAAATCCTTGGAAATGAAAGCATTGATTCTACATATTCACATAAAAAGTGTTTTTTGAGCCTCCATATGTGTTTTCTTTTTAAAACTCCCAAATTCACCAATAGAAACTCCTATGGGATTCAAAGAACTATATGAACTGTGAGATAAGCTATATAGCTTGTTTCTTACTTTGACTTGCTTCTCTACTTTGGTTCATACTTCAGGTACATAAAGACTTCAACACTTCTATTCACTCTCATTTCTATCTTGAAGAGTCATAACTCCGTTTTTGGGATTCTCAGGTTAAAAATGGTCAAATCCTTGGAAATGAAAGCATTGATTCTTCATATTCACATAAATATGTGTTGTTTTAGCCTCCATATGTGTCTTGTTTCTACAACTCCAAAATTCACCAATAGAACTCCTATGAGATTCAAAGAACTATATGAACTGTGAGATAAGCTATAATGCTTGTGTTCTTACTTTGACTTGCTTCTCTACCTTGGTAGCATACTTCAGGTACATTAGGACTTCAACACTTCTATTCACTCTCATTTCTATCTTAAAGAGTCATAACTCCATTTTTGGGATTCTCAGCTTGAAAATGGTCAAATCCTTGGAAATGAAAGCATTGATTCTACATATTCACATAAATAGTGTTGTTTGAGCCTCCATATGTGTTTTCTTTTTAAAACTCCCAAATTCACCAATAGAAACTCCTATGGGATTCAAAGAACTATATGAACTGTGAGATAAGCTATATAGCTTGTTTCTTACTTTGACTTGCTTCTCTACCTTGGTAGCATACTTCAGGTACATAAAGACTTCAACACTTCTATTTACTCTCATTTCTATCTTGAAGAGTCATAACTCCGTTTTTGGGATTCTCAGGTTAAAAATGGTCAAATCCTTGGAAATGAAAGCATTGATTCTTCATATTCACATAAATAAGTGTTGTTTTAGCCTCCATATGTGTCTTGTTTCTACAACTCCAAAATTCACCAATATAACTCCTATGAGATTCAAAGAACTATATGAACTGTGAGATAAGCTATAATGCTTGTTTCTTACTTTGACTTGCTTCTCTACCTTGGTAGCATACTTCAGGTACATAAAGACTTCAACACGTCTATTCACTCTCATTTCTATCTTAAAGAGTCATAACTCCGTTTTTGGGATTCTCAGGTTGAAAATGGTCAAATCCTTGGAAATGAAAGCATTGATTCTTCATCATCACATAAATAGTGTTTTTTTAGCCTCCATATGTGTTTTCGTTTTAAAACTCCCAAATTCACCAATAGAAACTCCTATGGGATTCAAAGAACTATATGAACTGTGAGATAAGCTATATAGCTTGTTTCTTACTTTGACTTGCTTCTCTACCTTAGTACATACTTCAGGTACATAAAGACTTCAACACTTCTATTCACTCTCATTTCTATCTTGAAGAGTCATAACTCCGTTTTTGGGATTCTCAGGTTGAAAATGGTCAAATCCTTGGAAATGAAAGCATTGATTCTTCATATTCACATAAATATGTGTTGTTTTAGCCTCCATATGTGTCTTGTTTCTTCAACACAAAAATTCACCAATAAAAACTCCTATGAGATTCAAAGAACTATATGAACTTTGAGATAAGCTATAATGCTTGTTTCTTACTTTTGTAGATTTTGGGTTAAATTTGTTTGAAGATTAGCAAAGAAAACAAGTTTGATGTTTTTCCTTTTTGGCTGAACGTTTTTTTTTTCTACTTGACAATCAATAATAGTTACATCAGTCTTTATAGTTCAGATAACAAAAGGAGCAGCTCAAAATACAACAAGAAGCACCGCTTGTTTAGAAAAATATCACACAGCCTTTGTTGACTTTTTTGACGTGCTTGTGTGCCTTCTTCCTCCTATTGGGCTTCTCTTGACATACTTGTGTACGTTCTTCCTCCTATTGGGCCAATTTAAAAAGAAATTTGATGGACCTAATCAGGCTTGTCTTCTTTGGGCTCTCCTCTTGGGTCTTTTTCCACACCAACAATGTTTAATGGTGGGAGGTGTGTTTTGCTCCTTTTAACATTCCCCCTCAAGATAGGCTGGGAAAAATCCAACAAGCCAATCTTGTAATGTAATGTCTCACACACCTTTGAAGATGTTGCTTTGGTGAAAATGTCTGCCACTTGATCTGAGCTCTTCCAAGGATGGACTATGCACCTTCACAACCTTCTCTCGGCGTAGTGGCTCAACCTTATGTTTTTGTTCTTCCATGGAACACAGAGTTGGATGCTATGTGTATTGCCGCTTGATTGTCACAATGCAAGACAATAGGCTGAGATGATTCAATACCAAGGTCTTTAAGAAAATTCTTTAACCAAACAAGCTCTCTAGTAATGTTTGCCATGGCTCGATATTCTGCCTCAAGCACTTGATCTTGAGATGACATTCTGTTTCTTGCTTTTCCAGGTGACCAAGTTACCTCCAATAAAGGTACAATACCCTGTTGTAGACTTCCTATCAATTTTATCTCCTGCCCAATCAGCATCACAATACCCCCCAATATCGAGTGTTGGAGTTCTAACCCATCCATATACCTTTCCCGGTGTACCTTTAATGTATCTTAATATTCTTTCAACCATTCTCCAATGATGCCTGCTTGGAGCATGCATATGCTTTGGCTCACTTGGTTGACTGCAAAACATATATCAGGTCGAGTAATGGTGAGATATATCAACTTACCTACCATCCTTTGGTATTGTTTCTCATTAGCTGGTTCCCCCTTTGGCTCATCCTTATAGTTTTCCTCAATAGGTGTCTTGCATGGCTTTGAACCAAGCTTTCCTGTATCTGACAGTAGATCTAGAGCATACTTCCTTTGGAGAGAAACAACCCATCATCAAGCTTACAAACTTCAATCCCAAGGAAATATCTCAGCTCACCTAAGTCTTTGATATCAAAGGGCGCTTTAAAAAGCTCCTTAGTGTGCTTAATACCATCCACATCATCACCAGTTATGATTATATCATCAACATAGATGAGAACTGCAACTATACCCTTTTCTCCTTGCATTGTGAATAAGGTATGATCTGCTTCGGATCTCTTGAATCCATCTTCAAGAAGAGCTTGCTAACCTTTGGTACCAAGCTCTAGGTGATTGCTTAAGACCGTATATTGCCTTCTTGAGCTTGCACACTTTGCTTTTATCAGCTGAATCATGAAACCCCTTAGGTGGTGCCATATAAACTTCTTCTTCTAAGTCTCCTTGCAAGAAGGCATTCTTGACATCCATTTGCCGGAGATCCCATGATAGATTTGTTGCTATTGATGAAGAACTCTTCATTGAGTGCAGCTTAGCCACAGGAGCAAATGTCTCTGTGTAGTCTTCACCATATTTTTGAGTGTACCCCTTGGCAACTAGCCGAGCCTTGTACCTTTCAATCTCTCCTGAACTTGTGTACTTGATTGTGTAAACCGCATCGACATCCCACAACTTTTTTATTACTTGGTAAATTAACCATACTCCAAGTACCATTCTTACGCATGGATGCAATTTCTTCTTGCATTGCTTTAACCCATACTTCGCCAAACATGCTTCCTCATAACTTGTGGGAACCTTGTGTTGCTCTATCTTGAAAAGAAAGGCTTGGTGTTCACTTGAGAGATGAGAAATCGAACAATAGCCTTGGATTGGATGAGCAATGGCTTTGTTGTTGTAATAAACCCTTGTGTTCCTCCAGTTCTCTGGGCCATGTCTCACTCTATTACTCCTTCTTAGAGGTGGGGCTGATTCTTCCTCAGATTCTATCTCCTCAGAATCCTCAACAACTTCACCTTCTGACGAGGAAGTGCTAGATCCATCTTATTGAGATTCCCCTCTCCAGTATGTTCATTAGATTTTGGAGTAGACTCTCCTTCTTCAATGTGATCATTGTCCCCACCTTCCTCATCAGTGTCTCCAATTTGAGTTGTTTCTTGACTGTTCTCTTCACTCCTGGTTTGCGTTGGTTTTTTACCAACAAGTGTGTTTAAACCATCAAGGATAAATTGCAAGGTAGCTGCTTTGTCGTTGGGAGAAGTGAGGTCTTCTAAGCTCTTCCATTATTTCTTATCAAAGAACCCACTGGCTTCATCAAACTTAACATCTCTGGAAATATACATTCTCCTGGCACTTGGTTCATAACATCTATACCCCTTTTGTGTGGATAAATACCCTATAAATATACATTTGATGCTCTTGGGTTCTAATTTGTTTCTCTGAGCCTATGGAATAAAGACATAACACACGCATCCAAATACCCTCAGATGATCAATGCTTGGTTTAGTGCCATTCAGAACCTCATAGGGAGAAACTCCTTCAAGTTGTTTGGTTGGCAGTCGATTGATCAAGTAAGCCGCTGTCATGACTGCATCTCCCCAATATTCCTTGGGAACTCCTCTATCAAACATAAGTGTCCTTGCAATTTCCATTAAGTGTCTATTCTTGGCGCTCGGACCGCCATTCTCTTAGGAGTGGTAGGGCAAAAGATGTCCGGTGAACTATCCCTTGCTTCTCCAACAAGTTTTTAAACTGATTACTTGTATACTCTCCACCGTTGTCATTACGAAAACTTTTATCTTTGTCCCGTATTGTGTTAACACATAATTGTAGAACTTTTCAAAAGCTTCAAAAACATGACTTTTTAATGGCGAGGAGAGTAACCCATGTATACTTGGACTTCTCATCAATAAAGGATACAAAATATTTATATTGATTTGGGAAACACATGGGGCTGTCCAAACATCAGAATGAACTAGATCAAAGCATTGGTTATACACGATGGATGACTTCGGAAAAAACAACTCTACAATGCTTCCCCATGATGCATGCTTCACATCCTTGATGATCTTGATCTAGCTCTGGAAAAAACAAGTTTAAGGACCTGGGAGTGTGGATGACCAAGTCTAGCATGCCAAAAAGTGTCAACGTAACCAGACTTCATAGCTGAGTGAGTAGCAACCGGCTGAATACTATCCAAAACGTAAAGGCCATTCTTATTACTTCCTTCCCCAATAGTCTTCCCGACTTATTGTCCCGAAACAATACATCATCAGAACTGAACACGCCCAAACACTCAAGATCCTTTGTCACCTTTTGGAACTGATAGTAAGTTAGACGTAAATTCTGGCAGATATAGAGCTTTTGAGTTCTTACTAAACATTTCTAACTCTCCAATTCCTCTAATCGCTATATCTTGTCCATTAGCAATACTAACTTTCCCAGAGTGTGGTTTCACATTTGACAACAGTTCTGAGTCACTAATCATATGGTGTGTGGCCCCTGAGTCTATAATAATAGGTTTATGAAGCTCAGAACCTGAGAAACTCTTACCAGATTCTGTCAGCTTGGTGATGCTCTTGATGAGTGCATCCAAGTCTGACCTTCTCACAACATCATCACCTCCAGCAGTAGCATTTCCTCTTGTAGTATGACTCATTTCCTTCATAGACTTTGGTTTCAAGTGAGGATTGAGCGTCCAGCATCTCTCCTTGGTATGTCCTGACTTCTTGCAATGATCACACCATAGGTTTTTCCTCTTCTCAGTTGATTGAAATGAGCCTTTACTCACATAAGCTATTTCACTAGTTCCTTGGAAGAGACCTTTTGATCCTTCCTCCTTCTGGATCATCATGCATACTTCATTTAGGCTAGGTAGCTTTTCAAACCTTAAGATATGGTGAATCAAACCCTTGAATGATCCATTAAGAGTAAGTAGAAGTCCAAAAACTTGATCTTGCTCACGCCTCTCATTCAACTCCTTCACATCAGTAGTGGGTGGTCTAAGCAGATCCAGTTCTGCCCATAGACCACTGAATTCTCCAAAAGAGTCTCTGAACAATCGTTCCCCTTGTTGAATCTTGTTCAAGGATTTCTTAACCTCAAAGATTCTGTTGAGATTAGAGATATTTCCATAAACACTCATAAGAGTGTCCCAAAGCTCCTTCTTGCAGTTTCACAATAGGAATATGCTGCAAGGATGGATTGCTCTAGTGAACTTTGGAGAACCGCAAGAACAAGCTGGTCCTCTTGAATCCACTTATAATCATCTTGGCTGGTGCTGGCTTTGAGTGGAGACTCCACAGCTCCTTCATCCGCTTCAGCCTTCTTCTCCCTGTCTTTTGACATCTCTTGAGAACCTTCAATATGCTCCCATAAGCCACGGCTTCTCAAGGCAGTTCTTGTGGTTCTTGACCACAGAAGATAGTTGTCTCCTTTGAGAACAATTGGAAGAGTGATTTGTTTCTGATTCTCCATTTGGAAAACAGAGTGATAGTGTTTGTATTTGTGAAACAAAGTAGGTCTTTAAGAACTAATCTGCTCTGATACCATGTAGATTTTGGGTTAAATTTGTTTGAAGATTAGCAAAGAAAACAAGTTTGATGTTTTTCCTTTTTGGCTGAACGTTTTTTTTTTCTACTTGACAATCAATAATAGTTACATCAGTCTTTATAGTTCAGATAACAAAAGGAGCAGCTCAAAATACAACAAGAAGCACCGCTTGTTTAGAAAAATATCACACAGCCTTTGTTGACTTTTTTGACGTGCTTGTGTGCCTTCTTCCTCCTATTGGGCTTCTCTTGACATACTTGTGTACGTTCTTCCTCCTATTGGGCCAATTTAAAAAGAAATTTGATGGACCTAATCAGGCTTGTCTTCTTTGGGCTCTCCTCTTGGGTCTTTTTCCACACCAACAATGTTTAATGGTGGAGAGGTGTGTGTTTGCTCCCTTTTAACAACATTGACTTGCTTCTCTACCTTGATAGCATACTTCAGGTACATAAAGACTTCAACACTTCTATTCACTCTCATTTCTATCTTAAAGAGTCATAACTCCGTTTTTGGGATTCTCAGGTTGAAAATGGTCAAATCCTTGGAAATGAAAGCATTGATTCTTCATCATCACATAAATAGTGTTTTTTTAGCCTCCATATGTGTTTTCTTTTTAAAACTCCCAAATTCACCAATAGAAACTCCTATGGGATTCAAAGAACTATATGAACTGTGAGATAAGCTATATAGCTTGTTTCTTACTTTGACTTGCTTCTCTACTTTGGTACATACTTCAGGTACATAAAGACTTCAAAACTTCTATTCACTCTCATTTCTATCTTGAAGAGTCATAACTCCGTTTTTGGGATTCTCAGGTTAAAAATGGTCAAATCCTTGGAAATGAAAGCATTGATTCTTCATATTCACATAAATATGTGTTGTTTTAGCCTCCATATGTGTCTTGTTTCTACAACACAAAAATTCACCAATAGAAACTCCTATGGGATTCAAAGAACTATATGAACTGTGAGATAAGCTATAATGCTTGTTTCTTACTTTGACTTGCTTCTCTACCTTGGTAGCATACTTCAGGTACATAAAGACTTCAACACTTCTATTCACTCTCATTTCTATCTTAAAGAGTCATAACTCCGTTTTTGGGATTCTCAGGTTGAAAATGGTCAAATCCTTGGAAATGAAAGCATTGATTCTTCATCATCACATAAATAGTGTTTTTTTAGCCTCCATATGTGTTTTCTTTTTAAAACTCCCAAATTCACCAATAGAAACTCCTATGGGATTCAAAGAACTATATGAACTTTGAGATAAGCTATAATGCTTGTTTCTTACTTTGACTTGCTTCTCTACCTTGGTAGCATACTTCAGGTACATAAAGACTTCAACACTTCTATTCACTCTCATTTCTATCTTGAAGAGTCATAACTCCGTTTTTGGGATTCTCAGGTTGAAAATGGTCAAATCCTTGGAAATGAAAGCATTGATTCTTCATATTCACATAAATATGTGTTGTTTTAGCCTCCATATGTGTCTTTTTTCTTCAACACAAAAATTCACCAATAAAAACTCCTATGAGATTCAAAGAACTATATGAACTTTGAGATAAGCTATAATGCTTGTTTCTTACTTTGACTTGCTTCTCTACCTTGGTAGCATACTTCAGGTACATAAAGACTTCAACACTTCTATTCACTCTCATTTCTATCTTAAAGAGTCATAACTCCGTTTTTGGGATTCTCAGCTTGAAAATGGTCAAATCCTTGGAAATGAAAGCATTGATTCTACATATTCACAAAAATAGTGTTTTCTGAGCCTCTATATGTGTTTTCTTTTTAAAACTCCCAAATTCACCAATAGAAACTCCTATGGAACTCAAAGAACTATATGAACTGTGAGATAAGCTATAGCTTGTTTCTTAATTTGACTTGCTTCTCTACTTTCGTTCATACTTCAGGTACATAAAGACGTCAAAACTTCTATTCACTCTCATTTCTATCTTGAAGAGTCATAACTCTGTTTTTGGGATTCTCAGGTTAAAAATGGTCAAATCCTTGGAAATGAAAGCATTGATTCTTCATATTCATATAAATAAGTGTTGTTTTAGCCTCCATATGTGTCCTGTTTCTACAACTCCAAAATTCACCAATAGAACTCCTATAAGATTTAAGGAACTATATGAACTGTGAAATAAGCTATAATGCTTGTTTCTTACTTTGACTTGCTTCTCTACCTTGTTAGCATACTTCAGGTACATAAAGACTTCAACACTTCTATTCACTCTCATTTCTATCTTAAAGAGTCATAACTCCGTTTTTGGGATTCTCAGGTTGAAAATGGTCAAATCCTTGGAAATGAAAGCATTGATTCTTCATCATCACATAAATAGTGTTTTTTTAGCCTCCATATGTGTTTTCTTTTTAAAACTCCCAAATTCACCAATAGAAACTCCTATGGGATTCAAAGAACTATATGAACTGTGAGATAAGCTATATAGCTTGTTTCTTACTTTGACTTGCTTCTCTACCTTGGTACATACTTCAGGTACATAAAGACTTCAACACTTCTATTCACTCTCATTTCTATCTTGAAGAGTCATAACTCCGTTTTTGGGATTCTCAGGTTGAAAATGGTCAAATCCTTGGAAATGAAAGCATTGATTCTTCATATTCACATAAATATGTGTTGTTTTAGCCTCCATATGTGTCCTGTTTCTACAACTCAAAAATTCACCAATAAAAACTCCTATGAGATTCAAAGAACTATATGAACTGTGAGATAAGCTATAATGCTTGTGTTCTTACTTTGACTTGCTTCTCTACCTTGGTAGCATACTTCAGGTACATTAGGACTTCAACACTTCTATTTACTCTCATTTCTATCTTAAAGAGTCATAACTCCGTTTTTGGGATTCTCTGCTTGAAAATGGTCAAATCCTTGGAAATGAAAGCATTGATTCTACATATTCACATAAATAGTGTTTTTTGAGCCTCCATATGTGTTTTCTTTTTAAAACTCCCAAATTCACCAATAGAAACTCCTATGGGATTCAAAGAACTATATGAACTGTGAGATAAGCTATATAGCTTGTTTCTTACTTTGACTTGCTTCTCTACCTTGGTACATACTTCAAGTACATAAAGACTTCAGCACTTCTATTCACTCTCATTTCTATCTTGAAGAGTCATAATTCCGTTTTTGGGATTCTCAGGTTGAAAATGGTCAAATCCTTGGAAATGAAAGCATTGATTCTTCATATTCACATAAATATGTGTTGTTTTAGCCTCCATATGTGTCTTGTTTCTACAACACAAAAATTCACCAATAAAAACTCCTATGAGATTCAAAGAACTATATGAACTGTGAGATAAGCTATAATGCTTGTGTTCTTACTTTGACTTGCTTCTCTACCTTGGTAGCATACTTCAGGTACATTAGGACTTCAACACTTCTATTCACTCTCATTTCTATCTTAAAGAGTCATAACTCCGTTTTTGGGATTCTCAGCTTGAAAATGGTCAAATCCTTGGAAATGAAAGCATTGATTCTTCATCATCACATAAATAGTGTTTTTTTAGCCTCCATAAGTGTTTTCTTTTTAAAACTCCCAAATTCACCAATAGAAACTCCTATGGGATTCAAAGAACTATATGAACTGTGAGATAAGCTATATAGCTTGTTTCTTACTTTGACTTGCTTCTCTACCTTGGTACATACTTCAGGTACATAAAGACTTCAACACTTCTATTCACTCTCATTTCTATCTTGAAGAGTCATAACTCCGTTTTTGGGATTCTCAGGTTGAAAATAGTCAAATCCTTGGAAATGAAAGCATTGATTCTTCATATTCACATAAATATGTGTTGTTTTAGCCTCCATATGTGTCTTGTTTCTACAACACAAAAATTCACCAATAAAAACTCCTATAAGATTCAAAGAACTATATGAACTGTGAAATAAGCTATAATGCTTGTGTTATTACTTTGACTTGCTTCTCTACCTTGGTAGCATACTTCAATTACATTAGGACTTCAACACTTCTATTCACTCTCATTTCTATCTTAAAGAGTCATAACTCCGTTTTTGGGATTCTCAGCTTGAAAATGGTCAAATCCTTGGAAATGAAAGCATTGATTCTACATATTCACATAAATAGTGTTTTTTGAGCCTCTATATGTGTTTTCTTTTTAAAACTCCCAAATTCACCAATAGAAACTCCTATGGGATTCAAAGAACTATATGAACTGTGAGATAAGCTATATAGCTTGTTTCTTACTTTGACTTGCTTCTCTACTTTGGTTCATACTTCAGGTACATAAAGACTTCAAAACTTCTATTCACTCTCATTTCTATCTTGAAGAGTCATAACTCTGTTTTTGGGATTCTCAGGTTAAAAATGGTCAAATCCTTGGAAATGAAAGCATTGATTCTTCATATTCATATAAATAAGTGTTGTTTTAGCCTCCATATGTGTTCTGTTTCTACAACTCCAAAATTCACCAATAGAACTCCTATAAGATTTAAGGAACTATATGAACTGTGAGATAAGCTATAATGCTTGTTTCTTACTTTGACTTGCTTCTCTACCTTGTTAGCATACTTCAGGTACATAAAGACTTCAACACTTCTATTCACTCTCATTTCTATCTTAAAGAGTCATAACTCCGTTTTTGGGATTCTCAGGTTGAAAATGGTCAAATCCTTGGAAATGAAAGCATTGATTCTTCATCATCACATAAATAGTGTTTTTTAGCCTCCATATGTGTTTTCTTTTTAAAACTCCCAAATTCACCAATAGAAACTCCTATGGGATTCAAAGAACTATATGAACCGTGAGATAAGCTATATAGCTTGTTTCTTACTTTGACTTGCTTCCCTACCTTGGTACATACTTCAGGTACATAAAGACTTCAACACTTCTATTCACTCTCATTTCTATCTTGAAGAGTCATAACTCCGTTTTTGGGATTCTCAGGTTGAAAATGGTCAAATCCTTGGAAATGAAAGCATTGATTCTTCATATTCACATAAATATGTGTTGTTTTAGCCTCCATATGTGTCCTGTTTCTACAACTCAAAAATTCACCAATAAAAACTCCTATGAGATTCAAAGAACTATATGAACTGTGAGATAAGCTATAATGCTTGTGTTCTTACTTTGACTTGCTTCTCTACCTTGGTAGCATACTTCAGGTACATTAGGACTTCAACACTTCTATTCACTCTCATTTCTATCTTAAAGAGTCATAACTCCGTTTTTGGGATTCTCAGCTTGAAAATGGTCAAATCCTTGGAAATGAAAGCATTGATTCTACATATTCACATAAATAGTGTTTTTTGAGCCTCCATATGTGTTTTCTTTTTAAAACTCCCAAATTCACCAATAGAAACTCCTATGGGATTCAAAGAACTATATGAACTGTGAGATAAGCTATATAGCTTGTTTCTTACTTTGACTTGCTTCTCTACCTTGGTACATACTTCAGGTACATAAAGACTTCAACACTTCTATTCACTCTCATTTCTATCTTGAAGAGTCATAACTCCGTTTTTGGGATTCTCAGGTTGAAAATGGTCAAATCCTTGGAAATGAAAGCATTGATTCTTCATATTCACATAAATATGTGTTGTTTTAGCCTCCATATGTGTCTTGTTTCTACAACACAAAAATTCACCAATAAAAACTCCTATGAGATTCAAAGAACTATATGAACTGTGAAATAAGCTATAATGCTTGTGTTATTACTTTGACTTGCTTCTCTACCTTGGTAGCATACTTCAATTACATTAGGACTTCAACACTTCTATTCACTCTCATTTCTATCTTAAAGAGTCATAACTCCGTTTTTGGGATTCTCAGCTTGAAAATGGTCAAATCCTTGGAAATGAAAGCATTGATTCTACATATTCACATAAATAGTGTTTTTTGAGCCTCTATATGTGTTTTCTTTTTAAAACTCCCAAATTCACCAATAGAAACTCCAATGGGATTCAAAGAACTATATGAACTGTGAGATAAGCCAAATAGCTTGTTTCTTACTTTGACTTGCTTCTCTACCTTGGTAGCATACTTCAGGTACATAAAGACTTCAACACTTCTATTCACTCTCATTTCTATCTTGAAGAGTCATAACTCCGTTTTTGGGATTCTCAGGTTAAAAATGGTCAAATCCTTGGAAATGAAAGCATTGATTCTTCATATTCACATAAATAAGTGTTGTTTTAGCCTCCATATGTGTCTTGTTTCTACAACTCCAAAATTCACCAATAGAACTCCTATGAGATTCAAAAGAACTATATGAACTGTGAGATAAGCTATAATGCTTGTTTCTTACTTTGACTTGCTTCTCTACCTTGGTAGCATACTTCAGGTACATAAAGACTTCAACACTTCTATTCACTCTCATTTCTATCTTAAAGAGTCATAACTCCGTTTTTGGGATTCTCAGGTTGAAAATGTTCAAATCCTTGGAAATGAAAGCATTGATTCTTCATCATCACATAAATAGTGTTTTTTTAGCCTCCATATGTGTTTTCTTTTTAAAACTCCCAAATTCACCAGTAGAAACTCCTATGGGATTCAAAGAACTATATGAACTGTGAGATAAGCTATATAGCTTGTTTCTTACTTTGACTTGCTTCTCTAGCTTGGTACATACGTCAGGTACATAAAGACTTCAACACTTATATTCACTCTCATTTCTATCTTGAAGAGTCATAACTCCATTTTTGGGATTCTCAGGTTGAAAATGGTCAAATCCTTGGAAATGAAAGCATTGATTCTTCATATTCACATAAATATGTGTTGTTTTAGCCTCCATATGTGTCTTGTTTCTACAACACAAAAATTCACCAATAAAAACTCCTATGAGATTCAAAGAACTATATGAACTGTGAGATAAGCTATAATGCTTGTGTTCTTACTTTGACTTGCTTCTCTACCTTGGTAGCATACTTCAGGTACATTAGGACTTCAACACTTCTATTCACTCTCATTTCTATCTTAAAGAGTCATAACTCCGTTTTTGGGATTCTCAGGTTGAAAATGGTCAAATCCTTGGAAATGAAAGCATTGATTCTTCATCATCACATAAATAGTGTTTTTTTAGCCTCCATATGTGTTTTCTTTTTAAAACTCCCAAATTCACCAATAGAAACTCCTATGGGATTCAAAGAACTATATGAACTGTGAGATAAGCTATATAGCTTGTTTCTTACTTTGACTTGCTTCTCTACCTTGGTACATACTTCAGGTACATAAAGACTTCAACACTTCTATTCACTCTCATTTCTATCTTGAAGAGTCATAACTCCGTTTTTGGGATTCTCAGGTTGAAAATGGTCAAATCCTTGGAAATGAAAGCATTGATTCTTCATATTCACATAAATATGTGTTGTTTTAGCCTCCATATGTGTCCTGTTTCTACAACTCAAAAATTCACCAATAAAAACTCCTATGAGATTCAAAGAACTATATGAACTGTGAGATAAGCTATAATGCTTGTGTTATTACTTTGACTTGCTTCTCTACCTTGGTAGCATACTTCAAGTACATTAGGGATTCAACACTTCTATTCACTCTCATTTCTATCTTAAAGAGTCATAACTCCGTTTTTGGGATTCTCAGCTTGAAAATGGTCAAATCCTTGGAAATGAAAGCATTGATTCTACATATTCACATAAATAGTGTTTTTTGAGCCTCTATATGTGTTTTCTTTTTAAAACTCCCAAATTCACCAATAGAAACTCCTATGGGATTCAAAGAACTATATGAACTGTGAGATAAGCTATATAGCTTGTTTCTTACTTTGACTTGCTTCTCTACCTTGGTAGCATACTTCAGGTACATAAAGACTTCAACACTTCTATTCACTCTCATTTCTATCTTGAAGAGTCATAACTCCGTTTTTGGGATTCTCAGGTTGAAAATGGTCAAATCCTTGGAAATGAAAGCATTGATTCTTCATATTCACATAAATAAGTGTTGTTTTAGCCTCCATATGTGTCTTGTTTCTACAACTCCAAAATTCACCAATAGAACTCCTATGAGATTCAAAGAACTATATGAACTGTGAGATAAGCTATAATGCTTGTTTCTTACTTTGATTTGCTTCTCCACCTTGGTAGCATACTTCAGGTACATAAAGACTTCAACACTTCTATTCACTCTCATTTCTATCTTAAAGAGTCATAACTCCGTTTTTGGGATTCTCAGGTTGAAAATGTTCAAATCCTTGGAAATGAAAGCATTGATTCTTCATCATCACATAAATAGTGTTTTTTTAGCCTCCATATGTGTTTTCTTTTTAAAACTCCCAAATTCACCAATAGAAACTCCTATGGGATTCAAAGAACTATATGAACTGTGAGATAAGCTATATAGCTTGTTTCTTACTTTGACTTGCTTCACTACCTTGGTACATACTTCAGGTACATAAAGACTTCAACACTTCTATTCACTCTCATTTCTATCTTGAAGAGTCATAACTCGGTTTTTGGAATCTCAGGTTGAAAATGGTCAAATCCTTGGAAATGAAAGCATTGATTCTTCATATTCACATAAATATGTGTTGTTTTAGCCTCCATATGTGTCTTGTTTCTACAACACAAAAATTCACCAATAAAAACTCCTATGAGATTCAAAGAACTATATGAACTGTGAGATAAGCTATAATGCTTGTGTTCTTACTTTGACTTGCTTCTCTACCTTGGTAGCATACTTCAGGTACATTAGGACTTCAACACTTCTATTCACTCTCATTTCTATCTTAAAGAGCCATAACTCCGTTTTTGGGATTCTCAGGTTGAAAATGGTCAAATCCTTGGAAATGAAAGCATTGATTCTTCATCATCACATAAATAGTGTTTTTTTAGCCTCCATATGTGTTTTCTTTTTAAAACTCCCAAATTCACCAATAGAAACTCCTATGGGATTCAAAGAACTATATGAACTGTGAGATAAGCTGTATAGCTTGTTTCTTACTTTGACTTGCTTCTCTACCTTGGTACATACTTCAGGTACATAAAGACTTCAATACTTCTATTCACTCTCATTTATATCTTGAAGAGTCCTAACTCCGTTTATGGGATTCTCAGGTTGAAAATGGTCAAATCCTTGGAAATGAAAGCATTGATTCTTCATATTCACATAAATATGTGTTGTTTTAGCCTCCATATGTGTCCTGTTTCTACAACTCAAAAATTCACCAATAAAAACTCCTATGAGATTCAAAGAACTATATGAACTGTGAGATAAGCTATAATGCTTGTGTTCTTACTTTGACTTGCTTCTCTACCTTGGTAGCATACTTCAGGTACATTAGGACTTCAACACTTCTATTCACTCTCATTTCTATCTTAAAGAGTCATAACTCCGTTTTTGGGATTCTCAGCTTGAAAATGGTCAAATCCTTGGAAATGAAAGCATTGATTCTACATATTCACATAAAAAGTGTTTTTTGAGCCTCCATATGTGTTTTCTTTTTAAAACTCCCAAATTCACCAATAGAAACTCCTATGGGATTCAAAGAACTATATGAACTGTGAGATAAGCTATATAGCTTGTTTCTTACTTTGACTTGCTTCTCTACCTTGGTAGCATACTTCAGGTACATTAGGACTTCAACACTTCTATTCACTCTCATTTCTATCTTAAAGAGTCATAACTCCGTTTTTGGGATTCTCAGCTTGAAAATGGTCAAATCCTTGGAAATGAAAGCATTGATTCTACATATTCACATAAATAGTGTTGTTTGAGCCTCCATATGTGTTTTCTTTTTAAAACTCCCAAATTCACCAATAGAAACTCCTATGGGATTCAAAGTGTTGAGCAGAAGATCAAGAGTGAAGACCAAGAGGTTATTATTGAAGCCCAAGAGTCCAAAAGTCCAAGAAGAGTGTGAATTGGGCTGGATGAACAGTACCTACGAAAATCTTTAATTAATTTGTGGTTAGAGTTTTAGTCACATGTTAATTATTTGTGGCCACATGTTTGGCTTTATTACTTGAGATATTTTTCTTCTTGTAAAGGGGAGGTAATCAGATTTGAAGAGAAAAAATATAGAGAGAAAAATTTCTCCATCATCTTCTTCTTGTTCCAAAATTTTCTCTTGGTGTTCCTACAAATTTCTTTGTGTTTTTCTACATGGTATCAGAGCAATAAGTTCCTGGTGACCTTATTTCTTCAAGTCTTTTCGTTGAATCAAGTCTTTGGTATGGAGAACCTCAAGTATTTTACTCTACCAGTTGTTCTCAAGGGGAACAACTATCTCTTGTGGTCTAGAACCACTAAGGCAGCCTTGAGGCGGGGAGTGTGGATCCCTTGTCGACAGCTGAGGAGATGCTTCAGGGTCAAGGAGAAGGTGGCGCCACCTCGAGAGGAGCTGAAGGAAGCAGTGGAAAAGCTAAGGAGGGAGGTAGAGTCTCACCCAAATTAGCTCAAGTAAAGGGATTCCAAGTGGGTCCAAGAGGATCAGCTGGTGCTAGCGTGCTTGAGCTCTTTGGATCCGAGTATCTTAGCTTCCTACTCTTATGGGGAGACAGCTAAGGAGTTGTGGGATACGCTCTTGGGGTTGTATGGAAATGAATCCAACCTTAGTAGGATTCTGAGATCAAGAAAGCTCTCGCATCTGCAACAAGAGGGGAAGGATGTCAAGGAGTTCTTTGGTGAGGTTAGGGGGTTATGGGCTGAGCTGGAAGTGCGCAGACCTCCCACCCTATAGATATCAAAGAGATGATAGAGAGGAGAGAGCAAGACCAAGTGTTTGGTTTGCTTCTCGCTCTTGATGAGTCCTACTTTGGACTAGTTCATCATATCTTACGGTTTGAGAAGCTGCCTACTCTCAACCAAGTTTGCATGATGATTCAGAAGGAGGAAGGCTCCAAGGGTCTCTTTAAAGGGACAAGTGAAGTTGCTCATGTGAGCAAAGGAAAGGAGGTTGGATGGACTGCCGACAAGAAGAACCTTGTGTGTGATCACTGCAAGATGAAAGGGCACTCCAAGGACAAGTGTTGGACACTCTATCCACGTTTAAGGCCCAAGAATTTCAAGGGGACGGGTCAGACATCAAGGGGAGTGGCTGGAGTAGCTACTTCAAACTCGAGACAGCGTGGTAAGAAGATCAGATTGAGATCTTTCTCATCAAGAGCATCACCAAGCTTGAGATTCTGGTAAGGGACTTTTTTCCTCTAGAACTGGCAAACCGGTTATTGTAGACTCTGGTGCTTCTCATCACATGATTAGTGATAGGGAATTGTTGTCTGAGGTTGAGCCGCATGGTGGAAAGGTTACAATTGCGAATGGACAGGATGTTGAGATTAAAGGAATTGGGAATTTAGAGTTGTTTAAGAAGAAATTGAAAGCTCTATACTTGCCAGATTTTTCCAATAATTTGTTATCTGTTCAGCAAGCTACTAAGGACCTTGATTGCTTGGTTGTGTTTAGTTCTGATGATGTAAAATTTTTTCAGGACAATAAGTCGGGGAGACCATCGGGAAGGTTGCTCCAAGGGTGGTCTCTATGTTTTGGATAAGGAACAACCAGATGTTGATAAGTCGGCTCTTAGCTCTTTTTTGGCATGAAAGGTGCAGGACACCCTCATCTCAAAGCCCTTCGACTTGCTCTTCCTAATCAGAAAGTTCAAGATCATCAAAAGTGTGAAGCTTGCATTTTAGGAAAACATTGTAGGAATGTGTTTCCGGAATCTTCAACTTTGTATGATGAGTGTTTTGATCTGGTACATTCGATGTATGGACAGCACTTGTATGCAACTTCGTGATCAATATAAATATTTTGTGTCATTCATCGATGAGAAGTCAAAGTACACATGGATTACGCTTTTGCCTTCTAAGAGTCACGTTCTTGATGCATTCTCCAAGTTCTATAACTATGTATTAACTCGGTTTGGAACAAAGATCAAAAGCTTAAGGGTGATGACAATGGGGAGAGTACACGAGTAATGCCTTTAAGGAATTTGTTGGAAAGCTCAGAAGTGTGCACCAGACCTCTTGCTTTATACTCCTGACAAAATGGAGTAGCTGAGCGTAAGAATAGACATCTCATGGAAGTGTCTCACCTTATGAAGTCTTGAACAAAACTAAACCGTCTCTTGATCATCTACGTGTTTTTGGTTTGTACCCGAGTTATGTGTTTATTCCAGATGCTCCGAGGAACAAGCTAGAGCCAAAGGAGTGTCAAGTGTGTGTTCATTGGATACTCTACTACAAAAGGGATATAAATGCTACAACCCCACTACTAAGAGGATGTATGTCTCAAGGAGGTTAAGTTTGTTGAAGAGAAGGGTTACTTTGATAGGCGGGATTGGAACAACTTAGAAGACCTTTTTCACGCCCGAGTTGAGAGTGCCTTGACTTTAAGGGTTATTTTGGAGGGATAGCTCCACGGGTTGATCCTATGGAACATGCTGAGGCTGAAGTGAATGAGCAGTGGTAACTCTGAAGGCGAAATTGTGGGTAATATTGGGGATGAAGAATCACCAAGTGTTGCTCCTGATCAAGATTCAGCGGAAGCTGAGGCTGAAGAGGAATCGGTAGGATCAGATCCTGAAGAAGAAGAGTACCCCCATTGAGGAGAAGTACAAGGATGAGATTTCCTCTGAAAACTGGAAGAACACAAGGGTATATTACAATAACCAGGCAGGTAGCTCATCCAATTCGAGAATCATTGTACCATGGATCAGTTTCCACCGAGAGCACCAGGCCTTTATCTCCAAGATTGATCAACATAGGATTCGGAAAGTTATGAAGAGGCTTGTGTGGATGATGTGTGGGTTCAAGCTATGTTGGAAGAGATAGATTCTATGGTTAAGAATGGTACATGGGAAGAGATTGACAAGCTCAACGAAGAAGCTAGTGGGCTGTAAAGTGGGTTTATACCATCAAGTATACTAGCACCGGAGAAATAGAGAGATACAAAGCGAGGTTAGTGGCCAAAGGTTACACAGAAGTATGGTGTGGATTACAGAAACTTTTGCGCCGGTAGTGAAGCTCCCTTCGAAATGAGTTCTTCTCTCTATTGCTACTAATCTGTCTTTGGGACTTGTGGCGGATGGATGTGAAAAATGCATTTCTTCAAGGGGAGTTGAAAGAAGAAGTGTATATGGTTCCACCAGAAGGGGTGAGCATTGGTA
>CM051370.1:24967802-24980156 GCA_028015245.1 Cardamine occulta | reverse complement strand
ACGGAGTTATGACTCTTTAAGATAGAAATGAGAGTGAATAGAAGTGTTGAAGTCCTAATGTACCTGAAGTATGCTACCAAGGTAGAGAAGCAAGTCAAAGTAAGAAACTAGCATTATAGCTTATCTCACAGTTCATATAGTTTTTTGAATCCCATAGGAGTTTCTATTGGTGAATTTGGGAGTTTTAAAAAGAAAACACATATGGAGGCTAAAAAAACACTATTTATGTGAATATGAAGAATCAATGCTTTCATTTCCAAGGATTTGACCATTTTCAAGCTGAGAATCGCAAAAACGGAGTTATGACTCTTTAAGATAGAAATGAGAGTGAATAGAAGTGTTGAAGTCCTAATGTACGTGAAGTATGCTACCAAGGTAGAGAAGCAAGTCAAAGTAAGAAACAAGCATTATAGCTTATCTTACAGTTCATATAGTTCTTTGAATCCCAAAGGAGTTTCTATTGCTGAATTTGGGAGTTTTAAAAAGAAAACACATATGGAGGCTAAAAACCACTACTTATGTGAATATGAAGAATCAATGCTTTCATTTCCAAGAATTTGACCATTTTCAAGCTGAGAATCCCAAAAGCAGATTATGACTCTTTAAGATAGAAATGAGAGTGAATAGAAGTGTTGAAGTCCTAATGTACCTGAAGTATGCTAACCAAGGTGAAAAGCAAGTCAAAGTAAGAAACACGCATTATAGCTTATCTCACAGTTCATATAGTTCTTTGAATCCCATAGGAGTTTCTATTGGTGAATTTGAGAGTTTTAAAAAGAAAACACATATGGAGGCTAAAAAAACACTATTTATGTGAATATGTAGAATTAATGCTTTCATTTCCAAAGATTTGACCATTTTCAAGCTGAGAATCCCAAAAACAGAGTTATGACTCTTTAAGATAGAAATGAGAGTGAATAGAAGTGTTGAAGTCCTAATGTACCTGAAGTATGCTACCAAGGTAGAGAAGCAAGTCAAAGTAAAAACACAAGCATTATAGCTTATCTCACAGTTCATATAGTTCTTTGAATCTCATAGGAGTTTCTATTGGTGAATTTTGGAGTTTTAAAAAGAAAACACATATGGAGGCTAAAACAACACTATTTATGTGAATATGTAGAATCAATGTTTTCATTTCCAAGGATTTGACCATTTTCAAGCTGAGAATCCCAAAAACGGAGTTATGACTCTTTAAGATAGAAATGAGAGTGAATAGAAGTGTTGAAGTCTTAATGTACCTGAAGTATGCTACCAAGGTAGAGAAGCAAGTCAGAGTAAGAAACAAGCACTATAGCTTATCTCACAGTTCATATAGTTCTTTGAATCCCATAGGAGTTTATATTGGTGAATTTGGGAGTTTTAAAAAGAAAACACATATGGAGGCTAAAACAACACTATTTATGTGAATATGAAGAATCAATGCTTTCATTTCCAAGGATTTGACCATTTTCAAGCTGAGAATCCCAAAAACGGAGTTATGACTCTTCAAAATAGAAATGAGGGTGAATAGAAGTGTTGAAGTCCTAATGTGCACTGAAGTATGCTACCAAGGTAGAGAAGCAAGTCAAAGTAAGAAACAAGCATTATAGCTTATCTCACAGTTCATATAGTTCTTTGAATCTCATAGGAGTTTTTATTGGTGAATTTGGGAGTTTTAAAAAGAGAAACATATGGAGGCTAAAACAACCCCTATTTCTGTGAATATGAAGAATCAATGCTTTCATTTCAAAAGATTTGACCATTTTCATGCTGCGAGTCCCAAAAATGGAGTTACGACGCTTGATGATGGAAGTGGGGGTGAATAGAAGTGTTGAAGTCTTAATGTACCCGAAGTATGCTACCAAGGTAGAAAGCAAGTCAAAGTAAAAGAAACAAACATTATAGCTTATCTCACAGTTCATATAGTTCTTTGAATCTCATAGGAGGTTTCTATTGGTGAACTTGGGAGGGGTAAACAGAAGACACATATGGAGGCTAAACCAACACTATTTATGTGAATATGAAGAATCAATGCTTTCATTTCCAAGGATTTGACCATTTTCAAGCTGAGAATCCCAAAAACAGAATTATGACTCTTTAAGATAAAAAATGAGAGTGAATAGAAGTGTTGAAGTCCTAATGTACCTGAAGTATGCTACCAAGGTAGAGAAGCAAGTCAAAGTAAGAAACAAGCAATATAGCTTATCCCACAGTTCTGTTAGTTATTTGAATCTCATAGGAGTTTCTAATGGTGAATTTGGGAGTTTTAAAAAGAAAACACATATGGAGGCTAAAACAACACTATTTATGTGAATATGAAGAATCAATGCTTTCATTTCCAAGGATTTGACCATTTTAAGCTGAGAATCGCAAAAACGGAGTTATGACTCTTTAAGATAGAAATGAGAGTGAATAGAAGTGTTGAAGTCCTAATGTACCTGAAGTATGCTACACCAAGGTGAAAGCAAGTCAAAGTAAGAAACAAGCATTATAGCTTATCTCACAGTTCATATAGTTCTTTGAATCTCATAGGAGTTTCTATTGGTGAATTTGGGAGTTTTAAAAGAAACAAACATATGGAGGTTAAAATAACACATCTTTATGTAAATATGAAGAATCAATGCTTTCATTTCAAAGGATTTGACCATTTTCTAGCTGAGAATCTCAAAAACAGAGTTATGACTCTTTAAGATAGAAATGAGAGTGAATATAAGTGTTGAAGTCTCAATGTACCTGAAGTATGCTACCAAGTTAGAGAAGCAGGTCAAAGTAAGAAACAAGCATTATAGCTTATCTCACAGTTCATATAGTTCTTTGAATCTCATAGGAGTTTCTATTGGTGAATTTGGGAGTTGTAGAAAGAAGACACATATGGAGGCTAAAACAACACCTATTTATGTGAATATGAAGAATCAATGCTTTCATTGCCAAGGATTTAACCATTTTCAAGGTGAGAATCTCAAAAATAGAGTTATGACTCTTTTAAGATAGAAATGAGAGTGAATAGAAGTGTTGAAGTCTTAATGTACCTGAAGTATGCTACCAAGGTAGAAAGAAGTCAAAGTAAGAAACAAGCATTATAGCTTTTCTCACAGTTCATATAGTTCTTTGAATCTCATAGGAGTTTCTATTGGTGAATTTGGGAGTTTAAAAAAGAAACACATATGGAGGCTAAAACAACCCTATTTATGTGAATATGAAGAATCAATGCTTTCATTTCCAAGGATTTGACCATTTTCAAGCTGAGAATCCCAAAAGCAGAGTTATGACTCTTTAAGATAAAAATGAGAGTGAATAGAAGTGTTGAAGTCCTAATGTACCTGAAGTATGCTACCAAGGAGTGAAAAGCAAGTCAAAGTAAGAAACAAGCATTATAGCTTATCTCACAGTTCATATAGTTCTTTGAATCTCATAGGAGTTTCATATTGGTGAATTTGGGAGTTTTAAAAAAGAAAACACATATGGAGGCTAAAACAACACTATTTATGTGAATATGAAGAATCAATGCTTTCATTTCCAAGGATTTGACCATTTTCAAGCTGAGAATCCCAAAAGCAGGTTATGACTCTTTAAGATAGAAATGAGAGTGAATAGAAGTGTTGAAGTCCTAATGTACCTGAAGTATGCTACCAAGGTAGAGAAGCAAGTCAAAGTAAGAAACAAGCATTATAGCTTATCTCACAGTTCATATAGTTCTTTGAATCTCATAGGAGTTTCTATTGGTGAATTTGGGAGTTTTAAAAAGAAAACATATGGAGGCTAAAACAACACTATTTATGTGAATATGAAGAATCAATGGTTTCATTGACAAGGATTTGGCCATTTTTAAGGTGAGAATCCCAAAAGCGGAGTTATGACTCTTTAAGATAGAAATGAGAGTGAATAGAAGTGTTGAAGTCCTAATGTACCTGAAGTATGCTACCAAGGTAGAAAAGCAAGTCAAAGTAAGAAACAAGCATTATAAGCTTATCTCACAGTTCATATAGTTCTTTGAATTTCATAGGAGTTTCTATTGGTGAATTTGGGAGTTTTTAAAAAAAACACATATGGAGGCTAAAAAAACACTATTGATGTGAATATGAAGAATCAAAGCTTTCATTTCCAAGGATTTGACCATTTTCAAGTTGAGAATCCCCAAAAGCGAGTTATGACTCTTTAAGATAGAAATGAGAGTGAATAGAAGTGTTGAAGTCCTAATGTACCTGAAGTATGCTACCAAGGTAGAGAAGTAAGTCAAAGTAAGAAACAAGCTATATAGCTTATCTCACAGTTCATATAGTTCTTTGAATCCCATAGGAGTTTCTATTGGTGAATTTGGGAGTTTTAAAAAGAAAACACATATGGAGGCTAAAACAACACCTATTGATGTGAATATGAAGAATCAATGCTTTCATTTCCATGGATTTGATCATATTCAAGCTGAGAATCCCAAAAAGCGAGTTATGACTCTTTAAGATAGAAATGAGAGTGAATAGAAGTGTTGAAGTCCTAATGTACTGAAGTATGCTACCAAGGTAGAAAGCAAGTCAAAGTAAGAAACAAGCATTATAGCTTATCTCACAGTTCATATAGTTCTTTGAATCTCATAGGAGTTTCTATTGGTGAATTTGGGAGTTTTAAAACAAAGACACACATATGGAGGCTAAAACAACACTATTTATGTGAATATGAAGAATCAATGCTTTCATTTCCAAGGATTTGACCATTTTCAAGCTGAGAATCCCAAAAGCGGAGTTATGACTCTTTAAGATAGAAATGAGAGTGAATAGAAGTGTTGAAGTCCTAATGTACCTGAAGTATGCTACCAAGGTAGAAAGATCAAAGTAAGAAACAAGCATTATAGCTTATCTCACAGTTCATATAGTTCTTTGAATGTCATAGGAGTTTCTCATGGTGAATTTTTCGAGTTGTAGCATGGACACACCTATGCAGGCTAAAACAACACTATTTATGTGAATATGAAGAATCAATGCTTTCATTTCCAAGGATTTGACCATTTTCAAGCTGAGAATCCCAAAAAGCGGGTGTGACTCTTTAAGATAGAAATGAGAGTGAATAGAAGTGTTGAAGTCCTAATGTACTACAAGTATGCTACCAAGGTAGAGAAGTCAAAGTAAAAAAACAGCATTATAGCTTATCTCACAGTTCATATAGTTCTTTGAATCTCATAGGAGTTTCTATTGGTGAATTTGGGGTTTTTAAAAAGAAAACACATATGGAGGCTAAAACAACACTATTTATGTGAATATGAAGAATCAATGCTTTCATTTCCAAGGATTTGACCATTTTCAAGCTGAGAATCCCAAAAACGGAGTTATGACTCTTTAAGATAGAAATGAGAGTGAATAGAAGTGTTGAAGTCCTAATGTACCTGAAGTATGCTCACCAAGGTAGAAAAGCAAGTCAAAGTAAGAAACAAGCTTTATAGCTTATCTCACAGTTCATATAGTTCTTAGAATTTCATAGGAGGTTTTATTGGTGAATTTGGGAGTTTTAAAAAGAAAACACATATGGAGGCTAAAACAACACTATTTATGTGAATATGAAGAATCAATGCTTTTATTTCCAAGGATTTGACCATTTTCAAGCTGAGAATCCCAAAAACGGAGTTATGACTCTTTAAGATATAAATGAGAGTGAATAAAAGTGTTGAAGTCCTAATGTACCTGAAGTATGCTACCAAGGTAGAGAAGCAAGTCAAAGTAAGAAACAAGCATTATAGCTTATCTTACAGTTCATATAGTTCTTTGAATCCCATAGGAGTTTCTATTGGAGAAATTGGGAGTTTCTAAAAGAAAACACATATGGAGGCTAAAACAACACTTATTTATGTGAATATGAAGAATCAATGCTTTCATTTCCAAGGATTTGACCATTTTCAAGCTGAGAATCCCAAAAAGCGGAGTTATGACTCTTTAAAGATAGAAATGAGAGTGAATAGAAGTGTTGAAGTCTAATGTACGTGAAGTATGCTACCAAGGTAGAGAAGCAAGTCAAAGTAAGAAACAAGCATTATATCTTATCTCACAGTTCATATAGTTCTTTGAATCTCATAAGAATTTCTATTGGTGAATTTGGGGGTTTAAAAAGAAAACACATAAGGAGGCTAAAACAACCTTATTTATGTGAATATGAAGAATCAATGCTTTCATTTCCAAGGATTTGACCATTTTCAAGCTGAGAATCCCAAAAAGGAGTTATGACTCTTTAAGATAGAAATGAGAGTGAATAGAAGTGTTGAAGTCCTAATGTACCTGAAGTATGCTACCAAGGTAGAGAAGCAAGTCAAAGTAAGAAACAAGCATTATAGCTTATCTCACAGTTCATATAGTTCTTTGAATCCCATAGGAGTTTCTATTGGTGAATTTGGGAGTTTTAAAAAGAAAACACATATGGAGGCTAAAACAACACTATTTATGTGAATATGAAGAATCAATGCTTTCATTTCCAAGGATTTGACCATTTTCAAGCTGAGAATCCCAAAACGGAGTTATGACTCTTTAAGATAGAAATGAGAGTGAATAGAAGTGTTGAAGTCCTAATGTACCTGAAGTATGCTACCAAGGTAGAGAAGCAAGTCAAAGTAAGAAACAAGCATTATAGCTTATCTCACAGTTCATATAGTTCTTTGAATCTCATAGGAGTTTCTATTGGTGAATTTGGAGTTTTAAAAAGAAAACACATATGGAGGCTAAAACAACACCTATTGATGTGAATATGAAGAATCAATGCTTTCATTTACAGAATTTGACCATTTTTAAGCTGAGAATCCCAAAAATGGAGTTATGACTCTTTAAGATAGAAATGAGAGTGAATAGAAGTGTTGAAGTCCTAATGTACCTGAAGTATGCTACCAAGGTAGAAAGCAAGTCAAAGTAAGAAACAAGCATTATAGCTTATCTCACAGTTCATATAGTTCTTTGAATCTCATAGGAGTTTCTATTGGCGAATTTGGGCGTTTTAAAAGAAAACACATATGGAGGCTAAAACAACACTATTTATGTGAATATGAGGAATCAATGCTTTCATTTCCAAGGATTTGACCATTTTCAAGCTGAGAATCCCAAAAAGCGGAGTTATGACTCTTTAATATAGAAATTAGAGTGAATAGAAATGTTGAAGTCCTAATGTAACTGAAGTATGCTACCCAGGTAGAGACGCAAGTCAAAGTAAGAAACAAGCATTATAAAGCTTATCTCACAGTTCATATAGTTCTTTGAATCTCATAGGAGTTTTTATTGGTGAATTTGGGAGTTTTAAAAAGCAAACACATATGGAGGCTAAAACAACACTATTTATGTGAATATGAAGAATCAATGCTTTCATTTCCAAGGATTCGACGATTTTCAAGCTGAGAACCCCAAAAACGGAGTTATGCCTCTTCAAGATAGAAATGAGAGTGAATAGAAGTGTTGAAGTCTTAATGTACCTGCAGTATGCTACAAAGGTAGAGAAGGGAGTCAAAGTAAGAAACAAGCACTATATCTTATCTCACAGTTCATATAGTTCTTTGAATCTCATAGGACTTTCTATTGGTGAATTTGGAGTTTTAAAAAGAAAACACATATGGAGGCTAAAACAACACTATTTATGTGAATATCAAGAATCAATGCATTCATTTCAAAGGATTTGACCATTTTCAAGCTGAGAATCCCAAAAACGTAGTTATGACTCTTTAAGATAGAAATGAGAGTGAATAGAAGTGTTGAAGTCCTAATGTACCTGAAGTATGCTACCAAGGTAGAGAAGCAAGTCAAAGTAAGAAACAAGCATTATAGCTTATCTCACAGTTCATATAGTTCTTTGAATCCCATAGGAGTTTCTATTGGTGAATTTGGGAGTTTTAAAAAGAAGACATATGGAGGCTAAAACAACACTTATTTATGTGAATATGAAGAATCAATGCTTTTCATTTCCAAGGATTTGACCATTTTCAAGCTGAGAATCCCAAAAGCGGAGTTATGACTCTTTAAGATAGAAATGAGAGTGAATAGAAGTGTTGAAGTCCTAATGTACCTGAAGTATGCTACCAAGGTAGAAAGCAAGTCAAAGTAAGAAAAAAGCATTATAGATTAGATCACAGTTTATATAGTTTTGTGGATCGCATAGGAGTTTCTATTGGGGCATTTGGGAGTTGTCGAAAGAAGACACATATGGAGGCTAAAACAACCTTATTTATGTGAATATGAAGAATCAATGCTTTCATTTCCAAGGATTTGACCATTTTCAAGCTGAGAATCCCAAAAACGGGTTATGACTCTTTAAGATAGAAATGAGAGTGAATAGAAGTGTGGAAGTCGTAATGTACGCGAAGTATGCTACCAAGGTAGAGAAGCAGTCAAAGTAAGAAACAAGCATTATAGCTTATCCCACAGTTCAAATAGTTCTTTGAATCTCATAGGAGTTTCTATTGGTGAATTTGGGAGTTGTAGAAAGAAGACACATATGGAGGCTAAAACAACACTATTTATGTGAATATGAAGAATCAATGCTTTTATTTCCAAGGATTTGACCATTTTCAAGCTGAGAATCCCAAAAACAGAGTTATGACTCTTTAAGATAGAAATGAGAGTGAATAGAAGTGTTGAAGTCCTAATGTACCTGAAGTATGCTACCAAGGTAGAAAAGCAAGTCAAAGTAAGAAACAAGCAATATAGCTTATCCCACAGTTCTGTTAGTTATTTGAATCTCATAGGAGTTTCTATTGGTGAATTTGGGAGTTTTAAAAAGAAAACACATATGGAGGCTAAAACAACACTATTTATGTGAATATGAAGAATCAATGCTTTTATTTCCAAGGATTTAACCATTTTCAAGCTTAGAATCCCAAAAACAGAGTTATGACCCTTCATGATAGAAATGAGAGTGAATAGAAGTGTGGAAGGCTTAATGTACCTGAAGTATGCTACCAAGGTAGAGAAGCAAGTCAAAGTAAGAAACAAGCATTAGAGCTTATCTCACAGTTCATATAGTTCTTTGAATCTCATAGGAGTTTCTAATGGTGAATTTGGGAGTTGTAGCAAGAAGACACATATGGAGGCTGAAACAACACTTATTTATGTGAATATGAAGAATCAATGCTTTCATTTCCAAGGATTTGACCATTTTCAAGCTGAGAATCCCAAAAACGGAGTTATGACTCTTTAAGATATAAATGAGAGTGAATAAAAGGGTTGAAGTCCTAAGGTACCGGAAATATGCTACCAAGGAAGATAATCAAGTCAAAGTAAGAAACAAGCATTATAACTTATCTCACAGTTCATATAGTTCTTTGAATCTCATAGGAGTTTCAAATTGGTGAATTTGGGAGTTTTAAAAAGAAAACACATATGGAGGCTAAAACAACACTATTTATGTGAATATGAAGAATCAATGCTTTCAATTCAAAGGATTTGACCATTTTCAATCTGAGAATCCTAAAAACGTAGTTATGACTCTTTAAGATAGAAATGAGAGTGAATAGAAGTGTTGAAGTCCTAATGTACGTGAAGTATGCTACCAAGGTAGAGAAGCAAATCAAAGTAAGAAACAAGCATTATAGCTTATCTCACAGTTCATATAGTTTTTTGAATCCCATAGGAGTTTCTATTGGTGAATTTAGGAGTTTTAAAAAGAAAACACATATGGAGGCTAAAAAAACATTATTTATGTGAATAAGAAGAATCAATGCTTTCATTTCCAAGGATTTGACCATTTTCAAGCTGAGAATCGCAAAAACGGAGTTATGACTCTTTAAGATAGAAATTAGAGTGAATAGAAGTGTTGAATTCCTAATGTACGTGAAGTATGCTACCAAGGTAGAGAAGCAAGTCAAAGTAAGAAACAAGCATTATAGCTTATCTTACAGTTCATATAGTTCTTTGAATCCCATAGGAGTTTCTATTGATGAATTTGGGAGTTTTAAAAAGAAAACATATGGAGGCTAAAACAACACTTATTTATGTGAATATGAAGAATCAATGCTTTCATTTCCAAGGATTTGACCATTTTCAAGCTGAGAATCCCAAAACGGAGTTATGACTCTTTAAGATAGAAATGAGAGTGAATAGAAGTGTTGAAGTCCTAATGTACCTGAAGTATGCTACCAAGGTAGAAAGCAAGTCAAAGTAAAAACAAGCATTATAGCTTATCTCACAGTTCATATAGTTCTTTGAATCTCATAGGAGTTTCTATTGGTGAATTTTGGTGTTTAGAAAAGAAGACACATATGGAGGCTGAAACAACACCTATTGATGTGAATATGAAGAATCAATGCTTTCATTTCAATGGATTTGACCATTTTTAAGCTGAGAATCCCAAAAGCGGAGTTATGACTCTTTAAGATAGAAATGAGAGTGAATAGAAGTGTTGAAGTCTTAATGTACCTGAAGTATGCTACCAAGGTAGAGAAGCCAGTCAAGCTAAGGAACAAGCATGCTAGCGTCTGTCACAGTTCATATAGTTCTTTGCATCTCATAGGAGTTTCTATTGGTGAATTTGGGAGTTTTTAAAAAGAAAAACACATATGGAGGCTAAAACAACACTTTTTATGTGAATATGAAGAATCAATGCTTTCATTTCCAAGGATTTGACCATTTTCAAGCTGAGAATCCCAAAAGCGGAGTTATGACTCTTTAAGATAGAAATGAGAGTGAATAGAAGTGTTGAAGTCTTAATGTACCTGAAGTATGCTACCAAGGTAGAGAAGCAAGTCAAAGTAAGAAAGCAAGCATTATAAAGCTTATCTCACAGTTCATATAGTTCTTTGAATCTCATAGGAGTTTCTATTGGTGAATTTGGGAGTTTTAAAAGAAAACATATGAGGCTAAAAAACACTATTTATGTGAATATGAAGAATCAATGCTTTCATTTCCAAGGATTTGACCATTTTCAAGCTGAGAATCCCAAAAGCGGAGTTATGACTCTTTAAGATAGAAATGAGAGTGAATAGAGTGTTGAAGTCCTAATGTACCTGAAGTATGCTACCAAGGTAGAAAACAAGTCAAAGTAAACAAGCATTATAGCTTATCTCACAGTTCATATAGTTCTTTGAATCTCATAGGAGTTTCTATTGGTGAATTTGGGAGTTTTAAAAAGAAAACATATGGAGGCTAAAAACAACCCCTATTTATGTGAATATGAAGAATCAATGCTGTCATTTCCAAGGATTTGACCGTTTTCTCGCTGAGAATCGCAGCACAGAGTTATGACCCTTTAAGATAGAAGTGAGAGTGAATAGAAGTGTTGAAGTCCTAATGTACCTGAAGTATGCTACCAAGGTAGAAAGTCAAAGTAAGAAACAAGCATTATATCTTATCTCACAGTTCATATAGTTCTTTGAATCTCATAGGAGTTTCTATTGGTGAATTTGGCATTTTAAAAGGAAAACACATATGGAGGCGAAAACAACACTATTTATGTGAATATGAAGAAAGAATGCTTTAATTTTCAAGGATTTGACCATTTTCAAGCTGAGAAATCCCAAAAAAGGAGTGATGACTCTTTAAGATAGAAATGAGAGTGAAGAGAAGTGATGAAGTCCTAATGTACCTGAAGTATGCTACCAAGGAGAGAAGCAAGTCAACAAAAAAAACAAGCATTATAACTTATCCCACAGTTCTATCAGTTCTTTGAATCTCAAAGGAGTTTCTATTGGTGAATTTGGGAGTTTTAAAAAGAAAACACATATGGAGGCTAAAACAACACTATTTATGTGAATATGAAGAATCAATGCTTTCATTTCCAAGGATTTGACCATTTTCAAGCTGAGAATCCCAAAAAGCGAGTTATGACTCTTTAAGATAGAAATGAGAGTGAATAGAAGTGTTGAAGTCCTAATGTACCTGAAGTATGCTACCAAGGTAAGAAAGCAAGTCAAGTAAGAAACAAGCATTATAGCTTATCTCACAGTTCATATAGTTCTTTGAATCTCATAGGAGTTTTTATTGGTGAATTTGGGTTTTTAGAAAGAAGAGACATATGGAGGCTAAAACAACACTATTTATGTGAATATGAAGAATCAATGCTTTCATTTCCAAGGATTTGACCATTTTCAAGCTGAGAATCCCAAAAAGGAGTTATGACTCTTTCAAGATAGAAATGAGAGTGAATAGAAGTGTTGAAGTCTTAATGTACCTGAAGTATGCTACCAAGGTGGAGAAGCAAGTCAAAGTAAGAAACAAGCAATATAGCTTATCGCACAGTTCATATAGTTCTTTGAATCTCATGGGAGTTTCTATTAGTGAATTTGGAGTTTTAAAAAGAAAACACATATGGAGGCTAAAAACAACACTATTTATGTGAATATGAAGAATCAATGCTTTCATTTCCAAGGATTTGACCATTTTCAAGCTGAGAATCCCAAAAAGCGAGTTATGACTCTTTAAGATAGAAATG
>CM051370.1:24957702-24967702 GCA_028015245.1 Cardamine occulta | reverse complement strand
GAGAGTGAATAGAAGTGTTGAAGTCTCAATGTACTTGAAGTATGCTACCAAGGTAGAGAAGCAAGTTAAAGTAAGAAACAAGCATTATAGCTTATCTCACAGTTCATATAGTTCTTTGAATCCCATAAGAGTTTCTAGTGGTGAATTTGAGAGTTTTAAAAAGAAAACACATATGATGGCTAATACAACACCTATTTATGTGAATGTGAAGAATTAATGCTTTTATTTATAAGGATTTGACCATTTTCAAGCTGAAAATCCCAAAAACAGAGTTATGACTCTTCAAGATAGAAATGAGAGTGAATAGAAGTCTTAATGTCTCAATGTACCTGAAGTTTGCTACCAAGGTAGAGAAGCAAGTAAAAAAAAGAAACAAGCATTGTAGCTTATCTCACAGTTCATATAGTTCTTTGAATCTCATAGGAGTTTCTATTGGTAAATTAGGGAGTTGTAGAAAGAAGACACATATAGATGCTAAAACAACACCTATATTTGTGAATATGAAAAATCAATTCTTTCATTTCCAAGGATTTTACCATTTTCAAGCTAAGAATCCCAAAAACAGAGTTATGACTTTTCAAAATAAAAATGAGAGTGAATAGAAGTTTTGAAGTCTCAATGTAACTGAAGTATACTACCAAGGTAGAGAAGCAAATCAAAATAAGAAACAAGCATTGTAGTTTATCTCACAGTTCATATAGTTCTTTGAACCTCATAGGAGTTTCTATTGGTGAATTTGGGAGTTGTAGAAACAAGACACATATGGAGGCTAAAACAACACCTATTTATGTGAATATGAAGAATAAATGCTTTCATTTCCAAGGATTTCACCATTTTCCAGTCTCAATTTACTTGAAGTATGCTACCAAGGTAGAGAAGCAAGTTAAAGTAAGAAACAAGCATTATAGCCCATCTCACAGATCATATAGTTCTTTGAATCCCATAAGAGTTCCTATTGGTGAATTTGAGAGTTTTAAAAAGAAAACACATATGATGCCTAATACAACACCTATTTATGTGAATGTGAAGAATTAATGCTTTTATTTCCAAGGATTTGACCATTTTCAAGCTGAAAATCCCAAAAACAGAGTTATGACTTTTCAAGATAGAAATGAGAGTGAATAGAAGTGTTGAAATCTCAATGTACCTGAAGTTTGCTACCAAGGTAGAGAAGCAAGTCAAAAAAAGAAACAAGCATTGTAGCTTATCTCACAGTTCATATAGTTCTTTGAATCTCATAGGAGTTTCTATTGGTTAATTAGGGAGTTGTAGAAAGAAGACACATATAGAGGCTAAAACAACATCTATATTTGTGAATATATTGAATCAATGCTTTCATTTCCAAAACTTTCACCATTTTCAAGCTAAGAATCCCAAAAACAGAGTTATGGCTCTTCAAAATAGAAATGAGAGTGAATAGAAGTGTTGAAGTCTCAATGTACATGAAGTTTACTACCAAGGTAGAGAAGCAAGTCAAAAAAAGAAACAAGCATTGTAGCTTATCTCACAGTTCATATTGTTCTTTGAATCTCATAGGAGTTTCTATTGGTGAATTTGGGAGTTGTAGAAACAAGACACATATGGAGGCTAAAACATCACCTATTTATGTGAATATGAAGAATAAATGCTTTCATTTCCATGGATTTCACCATTTTCAAGCTGAGAATCCCAAAACCAGAGTTATGACTCTTCAAGATAGAAATGAGAGCGAATAGAAGTGTTGAAGTCTTAATGTACCTGAAGTATGCTACCAAGGTAGAGAAGCAAGTCAAAGTAAGAAACAAGCATTATAGCTTATCTCACAGTTCATATACCTCTTTGAATCTGATAGGAGTTTCTATTGGTTAATTAGGGATTTGTAGAAAGAAGACACATATAGAGGCTAAAACAACACCTATATTTGTGAATATGAAGAATCAATGCCTTTATTTCTAAGGATTTCACCATTTGAAGCTAAGAATCCTAAAAACAGAGTTATGACTCTTCAAAAAAAGAAATGATAGTGAATAGAAGTGTTGAAGTCTCAATGTACCTGAAGTATGCTACCAAGGTAGAGAAGCAAGTCAAAATAAGAAACAAGCATTGTAGATTATCTCACAGTTCATATAGTTCTTTGAATCTCATAGGAGTTTCTATTGGTGAATTTGGGAGTTGTAGAAACAAGACACATATAGAGGCTAAAACAACACCTATTTATGTGAATATGAAGAATAAATGCTTTCATTTCCAAGGATTTCACCATTTTCAAGCTGAGAATCCCAAAACCAGAGTAATGACTCTTCAAGATAGAAATGAGAGCGAATAGAAGTGTTGAACTCTTAATGTACCTGAAGTATGCTACCAAGGTAGAGAAGCAAGTTAAAGTAAGAAACAAGCATTATAGCTTATCTCACAGTTCATATAGTTCTTTGCATCCCATAAGAGTTCCTAGTGGTGAATTTGAGAGTTTAAAAAAGAAAACACATATGATGCCTAATACAACACCTATTTATGTGAATGTGAAGAATTAATGCTTTTATTTCCAAGGATTTGACCATTTTCAAGCTGAAAATCCCAAAAACAGAGTTATGACACTTCATGATAGAAATGAGAGTGAATAGAAGTGTTGAAGTCTCAATGTACCTGAAGTTTGCTACCAAGGTAGAGAAGCAAGTCAAAAAAAGAAACAAGCATTGTAGCTTATCTCACAGTTCATATAGTTCTTTGAATCTCATAGGAGTTTCTATTGGTTAATTAGGGAGTTGTAGAAAGAAGACACATATAGAGGCTAAAACAACATCTATATTTGTGAATATATTGAATCAATGCTTTCATTTCCAAAAATTTCACCATTTTCAAGCTAAGAATCCCAAAAACAGAGTTATGGCTCTTCAAAATAGAAATGAGAGTGAATAGAAGTGTTGAAGTCTCAATGTACATGAAGTTTGCTACCAAGGTAGAGAAGCAAGTCAAAAAAAGAAACAAGCATTGTAGCTTATCTCACAGTTCATATTGTTCTTTGAATCTCATAGGAGTTTCTATTGGTAAATTTATTTGTTATAGAAACAAGACACATATGGAGGCTAAAACATCACCTATTTATGTGAATATGAAGAATAAATGCTTTCATTTCCATGGATTTCACCATTTTCAAGCTGAGAATCCCAAAACCAGAGTTATGACTCTTCAAGATAGAAATGAGAGCGAATAGAAGTGTTGAAGTCTTAATGTACCTGAAGTATGCTACCAAGGTAGAGAAGCAAGTCAAAGTAAGAAACAAGCATTATAGCTTATCTCACAGTTCATATACCTCTTTGAATCTGATAGGAGTTTCTATTGGTTAATTAGGGAGTTGTAGAAAGAAGACACATATAGAGGCTAAAACAACTCCTATATTTGTGAATATGAAGAATCAATGCTTTTATTTCTAAGGATTTCACCATTTCGAAGCTAAGAATCCTAAAAACAGAGTTATGACTCTTCAAAAAAGAAATGAGAGTGAATAGAAGTGTTGAAGTCTCAATGTACCTGAAGTATGCTACCAAGGTAGAGAAGCAAGTCAAAATAAGAAACAAGCATTGTAGATTATCTCACAGTTCATATAGTTCTTTGAATCTCATAGGAGTTTCTATTGGTGAATTTGGGAGTTGTAGAAACAAGACACATATAGAGGCTAAAACAACACCTATTTATGTGAATATGAAGAATAAATGCTTTCATTTCCAAGGATTTCACCATTTTCAAGCTGAGAATCCCAAAACCAGAGTAATGACTCTTCAAGATAGAAATGAGAGCGAATAGAAGTGTTGAACTCTTAATGTACCTGAAGTATGCTACCAAGGTGGAGAAGCAAGTTAAAGTAAGAAACAAGCATTATAGCTTATCTCACAGTTCATATAGTTCTTTGCATCCCATAAGAGTTCCTAGTGGTGAATTTGAGAGTTTAAAAAAGAAAACACATATGATGCCTAATACAACACCTATTTATGTGAATGTGAAGAATTAATGCTTTTACTTCCAAGGATTTGACCATTTTCAAGCTGAAAATCCCAAAAACAGAGTTATGACACTTCAAGATAGAAATGAGAGTGAATAGAAGTGTTGAAGTCTCAATGTACCTGAAGTTTGCTACCAAGGTAGAGAAGCAAGTCAAAAAAAGAAACAAGCATTGTAGCTTATCTCACAGTTCATATAGTTCTTTGAATCTCATAGAAGTTTCTATTGGTTAATTAGGGAGTTGTAGAAAGAAGACACATATAGAGGCTAAAACAACATCTATATTTGTGAATATATTGAATTAATGCTTTCATTTCCAAAAATTTCACCATTTTCAAGCTAAGAATCCCAAAAACAGAGTTATGGCTCTTCAAAATAGAAATGAGAGTGAATAGAAGTGTTGAAGTCTCAATGTATATGAAGTTTACTACCAAGGTAGAGAAGCAAGTCAAAAAAAGAAACAAGCATTGTACCTTATCTCACAGTTCATATTGTTCTTTGAATCTCATAGGAGTTTCTATTGGTAAATTTATTAGTTGTAGAAACAAGACACATATGGAGGCTAAAACATCACCTATTTTTGTGAATATGAAGAATAAATGCTTTCATTTCCATGGATTTCACCATTTTCAAGCTGAGAATCCCAAAACCAGAGTTATGACTCTTCAAGATAGAAATGAGAGTATATAGAAGGGTTGAAGTCTTAATGTACCTGAAGTATGCTACCAAGGTAGAGAAGCAAGTCAAAGTAAGAAACAAGCATTATAGCTTATCTCACAGTTCATATAGTTCTTTGAATCCCATAAGAGTTCCTAGTGGTGAATTTGAGAGTTTAAAAAAGAAAACACATATGATGCCTAATACAACACCTATTTATGTGAATGTGAAGAATTAATGCTTTTATTTCCAAGGATTTGACCATTTTCAAGCTGAAAATCCCAAAAACAGAGTTATGACTCTTCAAGATAGAAATGAGAGTGAATAGAAGTGTTGAAGTCTCAATGTACCTGAAGTTTGCTACCAAGGTAGAGAAGCAAGTCAAAAAAAGAAACAAGCATTGTAGGTTATCTCACAGTTCATATAGTTCTTTGAATCTCATAGGAGTTTCTATTGGTTAATTAGGGAGTTGTAGAAAGAAGACACATATAGAGGCTAAAACAACATCTATATTTGTGAATATATTGAATCAATGCTTTCATTTCCAAAAATTTCACCATTTTCAAGCTAAGAATCCCAAAAACAGAGTTATGGCTCTTCAAAATAGAATTGAGAGTGAATAGAAGTGTTGAAGTCTCAATGTACGTGAAGTTTGCTACCAAGGTAGAGAAGCAACTCAAAAAAAGAAACAAGCATTGTAGCTTATCTCACAGTTCATATTGTTCTTTGAATCTCATAGGAGTTTCTATTGGTTAATTAGGGAGTTGTAGAAAGAAGACACATATAGAGGCTAAAACAACATCTATATTTGTGAATATATTGAATTAATGCTTTCATTTCCAAAAATTTCGCCATTTTCAAGCTAAGAATCCCAAAAACAGAGTTATGGCTCTTCAAAATAGAAATGAGAGTGAATAGAAGTGTTGAAGTCTCAATGTACATGAAGTTTACTACCAAGGTAGAGAAGCAAGTCAAAAAAAGAAACAAGCATTGTACCTTATCTCACAGTTCATATTGTTCTTTGAATCTCATAGGAGTTTCTATTGGTAAATTTATTAGTTGTAGAAACAAGACACATATGGAGGCTAAAACATCACCTATTTTTGTGAATATGAAGAATAAATGCTTTCATTTCCATGGATTTCACCATTTTCAAGCTGAGAATCCCAAAACCAGAGTTATGACTCTTCAAGATAGAAATGAGACGAATAGAAGTGTTGAAGTCTTAATGTACCTGAAGTATGCTACCAAGGTAGAGAAGAAGTCAAAGTAAGAAACAAACATTATAGTTTATCCCACGGTTCTGTTAGTTCTTTGAATCCCATAAGAGTTCCTAGTGGTGAATTTGAGAGTTTAAAAAAGAAAACACATATGATGCCTAATACAACACCTATTTATGTGAATGTGAAGAATTAATGCTTTTATTTCCAAGGATTTGACCATTTTCAAGCTGAAAATCCCAAAAACAGAGTTATGACTTTTCAAGATAGAAATGAGAGTGAATAGAAGTGTTGAAATCTCAATGTACCTGAAGTTTGCTACCAAGGTAGAAAAGCAAGTCAAAAAAAAAAACAGCATTGTAGCTTATCTCACAGTTCATATAGTTCTTTGAATCTCATAGGAGTTTCTATTGGTTAATTAGGGAGTTGTAGAAAGAAGACACATATAGAGGCTAAAACAACATCTATATTTGTGAATATATTGAATCAATGCTTTCATTTCCAAAACTTTCACCATTTTCAAGCTAAGAATCCCAAAAACAGAGTTATGGCTCTTCAAAATAGAAATGAGAGTGAATAGAAGTGTTGAAGTCTCAATGTACATGAAGTTTACTACCAAGGTAGAGAAGCAAGTCAAAAAAAGAAACAAGCATTGTAGCTTATCTCACAGTTCATATTGTTCTTTGAATCTCATAGGAGTTTCTATTGGTGAATTTAGGAGTTGTAGAAACAAGACACATATGGAGGCTAAAACATCACCTATTTATGTGAATATGAAGAATAAATGCTTTCATTTCCATGGATTTCACCATTTTCAAGCTGAGAATCCCAAAACCAGAGTTATGACTCTTCAAGATAGAAATGAGAGCGAATAGAAGTGTTGAAGTCTTAATGTACCTGAAGTATGCTACCAAGGTAGAGAAGCAAGTCAAAGTAAGAAACAAGCATTATAGCTTATCTCACAGTTCATATACCTCTTTGAATCTGATAGGAGTTTCTATTGGTTAATTAGGGATTTGTAGAAAGAAGACACATATAGAGGCTAAAACAACACCTATATTTGTGAATATGAAGAATCAATGCTTTTATTTCTAAGGATTTCACCATTTCGAAGCTAAGAATCCTAAAAACAGAGTTATGACTCTTCAAAAAAGAAATGAGAGTGAATAGAAGTGTTGAAGTCTCAATGTACCTGAAGTATGCTACCAAGGTAGAGAAGCAAGTCAAAATAAGAAACAAGCATTGTAGATTATCTCACAGTTCATATAGTTCTTTGAATCTCATAGGAGTTTCTATTGGTGAATTTGGGAGTTGTAGAAACAAGACACATATAGAGGCTAAAACAACACCTATTTATGTGAATATGAAGAATAAATGCTTTCATTTCCAAGGATTTCACCATTTTCAAGCTGAGAATCCCAAAACCAGAGTAATGACTCTTCAAGATAGAAATGAGAGCGAATAGAAGTGTTGAACTCTTAATGTACCTGAAGTATGCTACCAAGGTAGAGAAGCAAGTTAAAGTAAGAAACAAGCATTATAGCTTATCTCACAGTTCATATAGTTCTTTGCATCCCATAAGAGTTCCTAGTGGTGAATTTGAGAGTTTAAAAAGAAAACACATATGATGCCTAATACAACACCTATTTATGTGAATGTGAAGAATTAATGCTTTTATTTCCAAGGATTTGACCATTTTCAAGCTGAAAATCCCAAAAGCAGAAGTTATGACACTTCATGATAGAAATGAGAGTGAATAGAAGTGTTGAAGTCTCAATGTACCTGAAGTTTGCTACCAAGGTAGAGAAGCAAGTCAAAAAAGAAACAAGCATTGTAGCTTATCTCACAGTTCATATAGTTCTTTGAATCTCATAGGAGTTTCTATTGGTTGATGAGGGAGGTGTAGAAAGAAGACATATAGAGGCTAAAACAACATCTATATTTGTGAATATATTGAATCAATGCTTTCATTTCCAAAAATTTCACCATTTTCAAGCTAAGAATCCCAAAAACAGAGTTATGGCTCTTCAAAATAGAAATGAGAGTGAATAGAAGTGTTGAAGTCTCAATGTACATGAAGTTTGCTACCAAGGTAGAGAAGCAAGTCAAAAAAAGAAACAAGCATTGTAGCTTATCTCACAGTTCATATTGTTCTTTGAATCTCATAGGAGTTTCTATTGGTAAATTTATTTGTTATAGAAACAAGACACATATGGAGGCTAAAACATCACCTATTTATGTGAATATGAAGAATAAATGCTTTCATTTCCATGGATTTCACCATTTTCAAGCTGAGAATCCCAAAACCAGAGTTATGACTCTTCAAGATAGAAATGAGAGCGAATAGAAGTGTTGAAGTCTTAATGTACCTGAAGTATGCTACCAAGGTAGAGAAGCAAGTCAAAGTAAGAAACAAGCATTATAGCTTATCTCACAGTTCATATACCTCTTTGAATCTGATAGGAGTTTCTATTGGTTAATTAGGGAGTTGTAGAAAGAAGACACATATAGAGGCTAAAACAACTCCTATATTTGTGAATATGAAGAATCAATGCTTTTATTTCTAAGGATTTCACCATTTCGAAGCTAAGAATCCTAAAAACAGAGTTATGACTCTTCAAAAAAGAAATGAGAGTGAATAGAAGTGTTGAAGTCTCAATGTACCTGAAGTATGCTACCAAGGTAGAGAAGCAAGTCAAAATAAGAAACAAGCATTGTAGATTATCTCACAGTTCATATAGTTCTTTGAATCTCATAGGAGTTTCTATTGGTGAATTTGGGAGTTGTAGAAACAAGACACATATAGAGGCTAAAACAACACCTATTTATGTGAATATGAAGAATAAATGCTTTCATTTCCAAGGATTTCACCATTTTCAAGCTGAGAATCCCAAAACCAGAGTAATGACTCTTCAAGATAGAAATGAGAGCGAATAGAAGTGTTGAACTCTTAATGTACCTGAAGTATGCTACCAAGGTGGAGAAGCAAGTTAAAGTAAGAAACAAGCATTATAGCTTATCTCACAGTTCATATAGTTTTTTGCATCCCATAAGAGTTCCTAGTGGTGAATTTGAGAGTTTAAAAAAGAAAACACATATGATGCCTAATACAACACCTATTTATGTGAATGTGAAGAATTAATGCTTTTACTTCCAAGGATTTGACCATTTTCAAGCTGAAAATCCCAAAAACAGAGTTATGACACTTCAAGATAGAAATGAGAGTGAATAGAAGTGTTGAAGTCTCAATGTACCTGAAGTTTGCTACCAAGGTAGAGAAGCAAGTCAAAAAAAGAAACAAGCATTGTAGCTTATCTCACAGTTCATATAGTTCTTTGAATCTCATAGAAGTTTCTATTGGTTAATTAGGGAGTTGTAGAAAGAAGACACATATAGAGGCTAAAACAACATCTATATTTGTGAATATATTGAATTAATGCTTTCATTTCCAAAAATTTCACCATTTTCAAGCTAAGAATCCCAAAAACAGAGTTATGGCTCTTCAAAATAGAAATGAGAGTGAATAGAAGTGTTGAAGTCTCAATGTATATGAAGTTTACTACCAAGGTAGAGAAGCAAGTCAAAAAAAGAAACAAGCATTGTACCTTATCTCACAGTTCATATTGTTCTTTGAATCTCATAGGAGTTTCTATTGGTAAATTTATTAGTTGTAGAAATAAGACACATATGGAGGCTAAAACATCACCTATTTTTGTGAATATGAAGAATAAATGCTTTCATTTCCATGGATTTCACCATTTTCAAGCTGAGAATCCCAAAACCAGAGTTATGACTCTTCAAGATAGAAATGAGAGCGAATAGAAGTGTTGAAGTCTTAATGTACCTGAAGTATGCTACCAAGGTAGAGAAGCAAGTCAAAGTAAGAAACAAGCATTATAGCTTATCTCACAGTTCATATAGTTCTTTGAATCCCATAAGAGTTCCTAGTGGTGAATTTGAGAGTTTAAAAAAGAAAACACATATGATGCCTAATACAACACCTATTTATGTGAATGTGAAGAATTAATGCTTTTATTTCCAAGGATTTGACCATTTTCAAGCTGAAAATCCCAAAAACAGAGTTATGACTCTTCAAGATAGAAATGAGAGTGAATAGAAGTGTTGAAGTCTCAATGTACCTGAAGTTT
>CM051370.1:24927345-24957602 GCA_028015245.1 Cardamine occulta | reverse complement strand
GCTACAACATTAAAGACCAAATGAAATCCGAGAAGGATTGAAGGAGAATCATAGGCTTTACTAGTATTTATTCTTATCATTTTAATCATTAATTCATGTATAAATATAGACTTCAATATAGACAAATTCATACTTTTTACTCTGCAAGTCTATTTCTATTTTCCAGTTCATTTTCTTAAACAAATTCTATTTTATTTTAATAGTAATTCAATATATTATTAGAGTGTGAGATCTAATATCCACATTTTGGCACCGTCTGTGGGGATAATCAGACTTTTAAGCTTCAAATCTACTGTTTTAGAACAATTCTCCTCATCAAACTCATCATGGCTGGTGGTAATGGTGGAGACCAAACCGTTATCAACAATGATTCTACCCTTATCGCTCCCGTCGAGGAATCCCTTTCGATAATCACTCAAAACATGGCCGATCTGTCCCCGAAACTGAGTCCAATCAAAAGATAGATGACCTTTTTGAGAAATGGTCAAGTAAACGACCAACAATCAAACAACTCTCTTTTCTCATTTTGGATTCAATATCGATGGGCCTTCCTCTGGAAATCGTAGTGCACATGTACTTTATAGGACCGCAGGAGTTCTAACCCTCCAACACTTCTGGAAGTCGTAGTGCCGTTTACTTTATTGGACCAGTGAAGTCTCTTTCGATAATCCTCGAACATGACTAATCAGTCCACGAAACTCAGTGCCATCAAAGAGATAACCTCTTTGAGAAGCGATCGGTAGACTTGACCAACAATCAAGCAACTCTCCTTTCTCATTTGGATTCAATATCGATGGGCCTTCCTCTGGAAGTCGTAGTGCATATGTACTTTATGGGACCCGTGAGGGGTTCGACCCTCGAGCTCCTCTGGAAGTCGTAGTGCCGCGTTCACTTTATTAGACAGCAAGGAGTCTCTTTTCACTAATTACTCAGAACATTCCTGTCTGTCCAGAAACTTCGATTACCATCAAAAGAAGGATGACCTCTTTGGAAAGCGGTCAGGTAAACTTGACCAATGATCAAAAACTCTCCTTTCTCATTTGGATTCAATATCGATGTGCCTTTCTCTGGAAATGCATAGTGCATGTGTACTTTATAGAACATGAGGAGTTCCAACCCTCAAACTCTGTGAATCCTTCTCAAAGTCTCGACCTTGAGGCGCCGATCAATCAAACAGCGGCACTTCAAGCTAGAACCAATTCTAGTGGAGAAGTGAATATTGCCAATGATGTAGTTGGTGATGGAATCAATCCTGTAGTTGCGGCAAATGCGATCAGCAACAACGATAATGACATCCTACTTGGGTAGGAAACACTTGGGGACATGACAATCGTCTCAGAATTTCACCAAGTGAATCATGCTCTTGACGAGATGAAGTCAAAGTTCCAGCCGACTAGTTAAGCTCCCCAAAGTGGACTAAGTGATAGAAGAAACTTGTCATTCACCGTTTACGGCGCGGATAGCTAACTGTTGGATTAAAGATGTGCAAAGGTCAACTACCAAATTACGATGGAACAACCGACCCAAAAGCCATTTGGTGCTTTTTGATTGCAGTTGGGTGAATCGAACTTCGATGCACATGAAGAAGATGTGAGTTACTACAAGCTATTTGAGAGAATATTTCTGTTTAAGCCCTCTTGTGGTTTTACGGATTTGAATCCTCTCGACTGATAGTTTTGACCAACTATCATCAGCCTTTATCAAGTAATATTCATTACTCATGGAGAAAAGTAAAGCGGATAGTGACATTTGGAATTTTTTCTCAGGGTCCTCATGAACCTTTGAGAAAACATATTGTCAAGTTCAAGAAATCATGTCCAGGTCATGGAATATATCAAACTGCTGCTGGCAGCTTTAAGAAATAGTTTATGCACGAGTCAAGATTCGCTTGAACTTCAGTTAACAAGCCAACTACCATCCATGATGCCTTGTTTGAGTGAAAAACTGGATCGAGAATTGGCGTAAAACCAAAACTTATGAGCATACTCGATAAAACCTTGAAAGGAAGAATAAATGTAATCATTGGAGGCTCGAAGTTATGTCAGAACGATTCATGTTATCAAAAATAAATGCGGACTGTTATTATGGAAGTGAGTAGAGAACAATGGCGATCAAAACCAATACCTTTATAACCTTTGAAGAATTTTATACTCAACACCTTGCAAAAACTCATGGCGATACATTGGTGATAACTCTTGATATTCATGAACTTTGAAGTTTCCAAAGTCTTAATGGGTTGGGAGTTCGATTGACCTCATTTTTCTTGGAGTACTCTACAAAGGATGGGGATAACGTGGCATATATAGTTTGACCTCCAACCCCACTCATTACTTTCATAAACGAAATATCCATGTCCTTGTCACCATTAGATTACTCATGCTACTAGGAGTTTCAAAGATCGATTAATTCTTGTTTTTTGATCGAGAGGCTCGTCTAGCGTCATTTGGGGACCCCTTGGATATACCGAATGAAAGCAGTACCTTACTTATCACCAATGTGTGAAGTTTCCAACTCTAAATGGAGTAAGGACAGTTAAAGGAGATCGATAAATGTCTAGATCTTACTACCTAACTAGTCACATGCTTTGAAGATCCGATAGCGATTAATAAGCCCGAGGCATCAAAAGGTTTAGCATTTCCTAGTGGACAGCCAATCCACGAGGTGTCCATTAAAGTAGCCATCGATCAGGAACATCCAGGGCGCGTGGTGAAAATTGGTTGAGGGCTCAAAACAAAGTTGTGTGAAAAGCTAATTGAGTTCTTATCAAGGCACAAAATTCTTTAAGCTTAGTCCCCGAGGACATGCCAGGTATTGACCTGAAATTATCTCCCACGAGTTGCATGTGGACCAAAGCTTCAAGCCAATTAAGCAAAAGAAGGAAGGCTCGGTCGGGACCGAGCTAAAGCGATAAATAACAAAGTAGATAGGCTTCTCGAAGTTAGTTCTATTAGCGAAGTCAAATATCTAGATTAGCTCGCCAAGCCCGTAGTAGTTAAAAAGAAAATGGAAAGTGGAGAGTTTGTGTTGATTTTGTTGATATCATTCTTCTTCTTCTTCTTAATTTAATTTGGATTTGGAGATTTCATTTCTTTCAATTTCACATTACATTGAAGAAAGTTTTGATTTTTTATTGTGAGAGCGACCACCATGTAAGTTGTTAATGGCGATCCATACAGATCCAAACAAAGCTTCCAAATTTCTTACAATGTGTAAACATCAAATCGTCAAATTAGGATACCATTATCGATAACTCGTCTCTTGAAACTTTGTTTTATTCCATTAATGGCAGTTTTAGTTCTAGAGATCTCTTGATTAACACCACAAGATATCATTATCAGATTTGGCTTCATCTCCGATACAATTTCGTAGCTTTAGTCTTCCTCTCTGCTTTAGCTGTTATCATATCAACCGTATTCATCATTGACCCGAGATCCGTTTATTTTGTTGATTACTCTTGTTATCTTCATCCAGCGAGTTTTGGGGACAAATATCAGAAATTTTTCGGGAGGAAGAAAAATAAATGAAATCCCCAAATCCGATTTATAAATGATTTATGATGTGATTATGGCTAGCAAGGAGGAGGAACCGATGCAACATGGAGCGACAATGAGGAGCAAAGGAGCAGCTTGAGCCAGGAGCTACAAGGACTGAAGACTTAGGCATTTCTCCGGGTCCTATCACTCGGTCTAAACAAGAGAAGCTCAAGACCACTTTGCAACATCTTCTCGGCACCATCTCGGGCAGTTTAGTGTGTGCTAATCCAGCTACGCTGGTTGTGATCCAAGCCACCTAAACATTTATCAAGAGAGGTGATATGACTTACACTCTTTTTCCTTTCATTTGGTTTTTTGTCCCATTGGGTTTTCCAAATAAGGTTTTTAATGAGGTAAGCCATATCACTCCTTTCATCAACCTCTTGATAAAGCCTAAGCCCACTTCTATCTCTTATCACAAATAAAGCGGCCCGAGTCCAACAAGAAGATTCAGCGAAAATTAGAAGACTTGAAGAGTTATTTTTATGTTCGACTTTGTTTTTTAATGTTATGTTATTTTGAGATTTTTCCTTTACTCATTTGATGATTTAAACTCATGTAAGGCTTCATTTCTAAGTTATCGAACTCTTTTCATATTCTCAAAAACTCTCTGGAACCTGTTTGATCATTCCTTGCTTATAGTGATCGGATCTTCATCCTCACCAAAAGCAAGCTCGATAATCTTAGGGTCTGTCACGACTCTAGGAAGTTTCACTTTGATCCACCCCTTGTTCATCCGTCTAGGGTCTTCACCCATGTCAGAACAAGTCTGAAAGTCTAAAGGTTCACCATCCCTTTGGAAGTTTGCAACAATCCCCAAGATCGCTTCGGATCTTACCCTTAATGTCAACATCTTTTCATCTCTTCCCATCACTCATCATCACTCAATCCATCACAACCTCTTGGAAACGTTCGGGGACTTGATCCTCGTCTAGGATCATATCGGTTTATAAATATTAATGTTTGGTTAATTATTCTGAAAGATGTGTTGGATCAATTGGTAATATGCATGCATTAATGTGTCTAAAGCCGTGGTTTGAGTCATGGGTGCTACCATTTTTTATAAAAAATTTATCCAAGCACCAAAGCAGCGTTGTTTTGGCTACATCATCAAATCGGTGCAGTTGAGTCAGAAACTATAATGGTTGACTAACATCTGTTAACGATGACTCCGAATTTAGCACGAAATGAAAAGTTTAGGTTTGAAATCTGAATTTATTTTGAATTTGGGTTTATATTCACACTGCTCGTTCGTACATATAGAAAAAAGCACCAGAACAAATACATGTCGAAAAATACCCTTTCCCACAAGTGAACTCATTTGGTTTGATGGACAGGATTTAAAAGGAAAAAATGGCTTCTTTTTCCTCTTTTTTAAGTGCATGGTAACTTGGATCTCTCTTTAGAATGGATTGAACCACAAGAGAATGCTAAAGGTAAAAAGCTTGATGCATACTAGAATAGACTCCCATCACCCATGGATACTGGCGGCTCCTCCTAAACCTAGACACGGAAAATGATCCTAGTTCCTAAACCTTTTTTTCTTTTCTCTCAAGGCAATCATTCTTTTCTCAACCCCTGGATCAATTCTTATCTTTTCCTTTTTGATTTTTTCTTCTAAAGAGATTTTCTATCTTTTAATTACTTCTAAGCGGATTTAGAGATTTTTCTTAACTACTAAGGGCTCTATTTCGACCCACTTGGTAAGTCGTCTGTCGAGTTGACCTCTATATTATTATTATTTTCTTTTCTTTTTACAATGCCAGAGCATTCTCTTATCTTTTCATTTCCCCAAATCCTTTACTAGACACACATTATTTTTTTTAGCTATCCTCTCCAAGAATTCTTAACCTCTCTTTTCTTTTCTTTCTTTTCCACTTTTTTCAATCCCAGATCAATACCCAAACTCAAACTCCCTAGTCCTAATCTGGTTCAAAAGTATGAACCAGAACCTACATGTGAAACCATTCTTGTCGGCTAAACCTAACATTTTCTCTTAAGTTCGATCCGGAATAAGGCCTCATACTCGAGAAATAGTTTATGGTTTGAAAGGAGGATAGGTTTGGTGCTTTAGTGGAATTGCTCCAAAGATGGAATCAGCTACTTTGATTAACAAGAGTGGTAAAAAGGGGAAAAGAAATCCAATTATGTCTTTGGTATCCATGGGTTCGAATGTAATAAATAGACATGATAATTAAACTTCAGATTAGGTTTTTAATAGATAGGGACTATTTGACAAATCTGACAAGCTTCGATCAAGACCAGAAAGCTAAATCAAGATTCCAGAATAGTTCAATTTTGGTTTTCAAACTCACATGCAAGCATTAAACAACTAGGAATGAGGAGGCTAAACTTATATGATGAATTAGCAAACTTATGAGGTCATTTTCATCATCATCCCCTATGCAAATGCACAGTCCTAAACGAGATGCTACTAGACTTCGATCCTAAAATGCAAATATTAATACTATATGAACACTTTGAACACTTCTGTTTTTTAAGGAATAATTTTTCAAAAAATTCAAATTTTTATGGTTTTTTATATGCAATATATTATGACTCAAGAATGCAAAATTTGAAAGAAGAAAATAGAAAACATGTCAAATACATCTCTCAGACCCTCCTCCCAAACTTAAATTACACAGTCCCTTGTGTGATAAAAATTCAGAGAAAGATTTGAGAGATTAAAAAGAAAGCAAAACAACATGAGAAATCACACAATGCAATGATATAAACAATGAAGGGATTGAGGGTTGGTACCTTATAGGTTAGTGAAGAAAGCATCAACAACTTCATCCATGCTTCTCCCTTGTATATGGCTCGGCGGTAACTTTCGAGCACTCTGGTCTATTCTGCTTCAACTACAATGCTCAACTCGATCACCTGATCGCATGATGTGAGTCGAGTTGGGGATTTTGGATTCTAGATGCTCTCTTTGGGTACTCGGGGCGTCTCTTCCTCTGTCTTTGTTCAGCGGGGACCTCCTTGCAAGTGGACTGTAGCTATGTCTTCTTGAAGGCATCCTAGAGAGTTGCTTCTTCTTAGAAATCCCAAAACTAGCACTTTTCTTCTTTTGTGGTGACCTCTTCTTCTTCTGGGCTTTGAGCTGTCTTGAGATGTCTTTGTTGTGGTTACCAAGGCCTTGATAGTCTTATCTTGTCATTTATTCCATTTTTGGAGCAAGCCCACCTTCTTGTTTGCTTCTTTCATGGTCCTCTCTCCTCTTGAGTAGTACTTCTCGTACTCATTGTTACTTTGTAGCCGTTCTCCAAGGGTTTCATCATCGGAACCTGTGGCTGCAGCCACGAGGTGCTAGTAACAGATTTGTCGCGAGATACCTCAAGGGCTGGGTGTCGATCTGTCTAAGGGTGAAAGTGTGTTCCTGACCTCGAACTTTGGAAGTATATGAGTATATGTACCCTAGTCGTCCATATAATTATGTCTACGGGTACATCATCGTACAAGTGCATCTCTAGGGTGGCTAGGAAATGGCGTCTCCTCCTTGGAGGCTTCGTATACGTCATCACGAGTGAGACTTATCAGCGTGATCGAAGGAGGTTCGACCTCCCAACTCGAGCCCGTGCTCGACCTCCCGACTCAAGCCCGTGCTCGACCTCCCAACTCGAGCCCGTGCTCGACCCTCTCAACTCAAGCCCGTGCTCGACCTCCCACCTCGAGCCCATGCTGAACCTCCTGCTCGAGCCCGTGCTGGGCCTCATTCCCTACCGCGTACCCACTCGATGCTGCACTCACCGTACCCACTCAATATTGCACTTTCGGCATACCACTCGTGTCACCCACTCAACAACATCTACCCGTCTCAACTTGACACCATCCAAGTGCTCGGCGTCCAACACGCTCGACCTCCCGACTCGAGCTGCACCACCCTTGAAGACTCAGCTACTTCTTTTTGTCTTTTTTCGTTTTAGGGTTTTTCGTATTTTACTATAAATACCCTTTGTTGGGTATTATCTAGGGACATGTCTTTTTTTTTTGGGTTTTTTCTGCCTCGGACCTTGTTCTTGGTGTTCTTCGTTTTGTAATTCAGATCTCTCTTAATCTAGTACTTAGTTTGCTTTAATTCTTTGCAGTCTTACTATTTTCATCTTAATCTATCTTTCTAAACTATTTTCAATGAATTCTGAAATGTTTGATTTTTTTGGGTTTATGTTCATCATTATGTGTGAGTAGTTCTTAGGGTTCTTGAGGATGGGATAGATTAGTGATGAATCTTTGATTTTCTAAGGTGTTTGAGCTTATTTATGTTTAAGTTCCTTCTAGATTAATGTTCTTAATGCTGGTTTCTCTCGATCGATTGGAATTAGATCCAAGCATTTCCACACCCAAAAGTATTTGATGAAATGCTTGAACAACTAATACCGAGATGTGCATTCCTAGCCTAAGAGATTAGATGATTAGGGTGTTCATTGACAAAAACAGGTTGGATGATAATGCCTCTTAGGGTAGATTTAATCGAGGAAATATGAGTTGGAACTGCCCTTGCAGGGTCATCTATCATGGAGTGGATTTGGTTGCTTGTGAACATGTTGTCTAGGGGTTAGCTTTGTTTGAGTTTTGTCAGCACCTTAGGTAGATTGTAAAGAGTCACGATTCGATTACCCCATCCTTGAGGCTACGCTTGTCTTGATTGTTTACTTGATGCATTTGCTTCCATGTAATTTTACTTAGTTTTATTCTACCGAGTTCACTTGCTGCGCTAGCGGTTTTATCTCATGCTCTAGCGTTTTATTTTGCATATTTCTGCGTTACTTTGTTTTGTTAGACACCCAAAATTAATTTGCTTGGCTTGACTTAAGTGATTTTGATTGCATTCTGTTTGCTAGCATTTCACCCGTTTGGATTAACACCTACGTACCGCGATGACGTATTGGCTGTGTAGGAATTGATAGATTCATAACTTCTGCTTCCCGTATTCAGCTTTTGTGATATTTTACTTAGGAAGGCATAAGTGGCGGGGTTTACATCTAGTGGGACAAGTTTCTATTGCTAGGCTTCCCTTGCCTACAAGCTAAATCTTGACCAAATACTACTTATCGATTTGGGCGCCGTTGCCGATTGGGTGTTTGTTTGCTACATTTTGGATTTGATTTCTTGAGATCGAGTTCGTTTTCATTTAATTTCAGTTTTTTTAACTTTCGGGTTTTTCATTGTTTGAGGTACCACTTGATCGACTTGCCCGAGTGCATCAGCTCGGCCTGTTATCGAGTTCTACTTGTGTTTCTCATCCACTCGGCTTACTCGATTCGATCGGCACCTCGGGTCATCCAACTTCGATCTGCTACACGAGTACACCGACGAGTCAACCAACTTCGACCATTTCAACCGAGTTTTCCGGTCCGAGTTCCTCTCTCCTATCAGCTCCGGTCTCACGTCGAGTCATTCCACTCGACCTACTCCACCGGGTTCATCACGCGAGTTCACTTCCTGCCTTTCATTCCACTCGGTCGACTTCGGCTTGGTCAGACTCGCCGAGTCTGCATGGGAGAAAAGCGATGTCTTACATGGAATCTATGTTGCAGTTCATGGAGAAGAACAAGAACAATATCATGCTTGGTTTTCACGGGCTTTCGCACTAATGAACCGTTCATCTCAAGAGTGGATCTGCGAGATCAAAACTATGCTCCAAGCAACCATTGTGGATATGGTGAGACATTTCGATCATCAAAGATGGAGTATGGCTATGAGCGACAATATTCCTCCCAACTATCTGAAGAATCTGAGACTCACGACCTCATGCGGTTGATTTTGGAAGAACAAAAATGAGGGCAGCTTGTCTTTCGGAAGGACTAGCGGAGATAATTGAGGTATTCACATGTTTGACACCGGCTAACTGATAGGAGTTCAAGTATTGTTGAGACAACGAGTGTGGAGCCCATCGACACGAACTTTCACAATGGACCAAGGACACTGAAGACAAATGCATTCCCCCTCGAGGAACCGTTATGGGCGAAACCTCACGGTGAGAGTATTCCCATGTTCCGGTATTCCTTGAGGACGGTGATATTCAAGATGGGGAGGGCTGTGAATTGCATGGTCAGCGGAAACCACAGAGTTGGAGATCAAGCTCGACCACTCCCTCGACCTATTGATCGAGTCGGCAGCCCTTTGTTGTGTAACCCCGGAGATTCTCAACCTAAATCCGCTCTTCTCAAATACCCCGACCGCCTCTCAATGATATTGGTGAAGATTTGGAGAAGGCTGTATCACTGCTTATGGAAGAATCCCCAAGAAGTGAAGAGGTTACACAGGAGCTTGATTTGCTTTCTAAATACACAGTTGATGAGAAACCTTTGCTGAGGTATGAAGAATTGAGTTATTCAATCAAGAGCAGTGGGGAAGCAGTAGGTATGGTTGGAAAGGCATTAGAACATCCTTGTGAAGGTGTCATTGTTGTTGAATGCATATATGAGTATCATCTGGGTATAACATCCACCGGTGAAGTGAGCATTGCTGAACCAAGGATGATACTCTTTGCGATGATCAGCATGAAACAGTTTAGGGGCTGGTTCTATGACGAATATGATCCAGGTGAAACATGGATTCATTGCTGAAACCTAATGAAGGGATGAAAAGTCAAGCTCGGTGACTTTAAACAAGCTCACTTGGGGGGAAATCCCATATTTATCCTTGTACATATTGCTTTAATTTTTATTTTATTTCGGTGATCTTTGATCTATTTTTTCTAGTTATTTTTGGTTTATCAGATTAAGTCTAGGAAGTTCGGAAGTAGGTGTTGGAAGAGCTAAGCGTGACTCGAGTTAAGCCTTACTTAAGGTTCAGGTATGAACTTCGGTTGACTTAGCTGGGTCAACCGACCAAGTCATGCCTCGACAAGTGATCAACCACCAGCTTTCGAGCGGTCCGGTCGAGTCGGTTGATCGAGTCGATCATCGAGTTCAAAAATTCCCCCTTTTCTCGTGTGTCTGGGTTTGAATTTAAATTTGAATTTGAAATTTTAGCCTAACTTTCGACATAAGGAATCAAGTGGGGGCCTAGTGCTTTTGGACTCGACAAGAGGAATCAAAGGGAGCCTTGTGCTTTTGGTTTTTATGAAACCTCCTCCCTTTCGATATCACCATCGCCCCCTCCCCTTCACCCACTCTCTCTCTCACTTCCATTTTATGTCGGAGTCCGGCTCCTCGCCATTCGATCCGAGTCCGCCTCGAGCCCATGCTTGCCGCTCGGGGCCCGAGCTCCTCGCCACTCGAGTCTCAGCTCCTCACTTATCCACTCGAGCTCTCCTCCAATCTGATCCGAGCTATCCAGAGCTCTCGCTCGATCCAAGCTATCCGAGCTCTCACTCGCTCCGAGCCATCCGAGACCTCACTCTATCCGCGCCCCCCATCCCACCACTCATCACTTCGCTCACCTTCTCTCTCAATGCCTCTCTCACGCCTCTCCACGCCCAATCCCTCCTTACCCTTTCTCCCATTTTTGTTCAATCACTTGCCTTCGATTCGGCCGTGCTCCACCCCCTCTCTGGAGTCCACCTCGGGCCCGTGCTCACCGCCTCCACTCGAGTCCACCTCGAGTCCGTGCATGCCTTACGCTCTCACATCTTCTCTAAGTTTCGAAGCTATGTTTAACCTCCGTGGGCGTGCAGAAGCTGAAGCCATAGCAAGGCGCTACACTGAAAAGGGAGGACATGTGTGTCCTGAAGGGATCCCATGGAAGCTGGCGAAGCCACCCACCCGTTGGCGACCACGCAAGGCTGCAACATTAGCTAGGCGTTATGCAGAATAAGCACGTAAGGCTAGAAAAGGAAAACCTATTGAAGCGAAATCGGACGGGAAGCCGAGCAAGGGTATGGACCTGACCAGCAGGGTATGGGCTCGACCGGGAAGGTGACGGACTTCGACCCACGCTGATAAGAAATGATGAACCATATCGACCAAGCACTTTGCGAGAAAAGTGGTTCCTATGAACCTAACCTCAAGCGTAACACACCACTCGAGGCCCCCAGGCTTCCTCCTTGAACCGCGGCAACGCAAAAGATATGCAGATGAGATTAGAAAAGGCGGGCTCGAGCATCGACTCGACCACCATGATGACCCCCACGGGGAATACTCATCTGCGAGCATGGATGAGTCAATCGACTCCTACTTTTCCAACTAGTGAGGTACCAGTTCCAAACCCATCATTGTATATACCATTGCATTTAGTTTACTCCTATTTTTCTATCTTGGAGTCTTTTCCAAATTTTTATTACACGAGGGACTGTGTAATTTAAGTTTGGGGAGGGTTCGGGATGTATTTGATATTGTTTTCTGTTTTTCTTAATTCAAATTTTGCATCATCTATATTGCATCTGAAAAGCATAAAAATTTGAAAATTTTTTAACGATTTCCCAAAAACGAGTGTCCTTGTAGTTGCATTAGCATTTTAGGATTGAGTCTAGATGCATTTCATCTAAGGTTTCTGCATAGGGGATAATGATGATGCTGGCCTAGTTTAGCATGCAGTTTAAGCTGACAAAATCAATGAACCATTTAGTTGTTCTGTGGTGCATGTTGATTAAGTTTGAAGCATAATGCAGCACCATCCTTTGAGTTCATTGATTTTGATTTTGATTTTGGCTGAAGTATGTTGTAAAGTGCATTCATTCCTATCTATTTGAACTTTAACTTGACCTATAATTATCATGTTTATGCATTGGTACTTGAACTCATGGATAACTATATACATACTTAGATATTCTTTCATCGCTTTACCACTCTTGTTATCCAAGTAGCTGATTCCCATCATTGGAACAGTTCTCCCCACCATGAACCTACCTTTCTTTCAAGCCAATATTATTCTCTGTGTGTGTGAGGCCCTTTATTGACTAAGCTTGGTAGAAAGTGTTAGGTTGGAGCCGACAAGGATAGGTTCTCATTTAGTTCTAGTTCATATTTTTTTGGACTAGCTAGGACTAGGTAGGAATATGAGTCTGGGTAAAAATGGAAATTGGGATGTGTTCAAAATAAAGAAAGGAAAGGAAAAAAAACTTCTAAGTAGAGGGATGTGTATGATTAAAGCTCTAGTAAAGGATTGGGTTGTAAAGAAAGAAAAAAAATATATGTATAGGCTAAAAAAAAACAAAAAAACATGTATGGGTTGCGTAAGAGATGGGGCCTCGGGATATTAACCCTTGATCCGCTAGAGTAATCAAAAGAAAAGAACCTCCTTAGGACACAAGGAAAAAGCAAAGATTGATCAAAGAAATTCAAGGCAACAAAGAGCAAAAGGGTAGTAATAGGATCATTTCTAGGTTTAGATTTAGGGGTTTGGGTTTTATTATGTATATGGATGGGTAGATGGGAGTCTATCCTTGTATGCATCGGTTGGCCCTGACCTTTAGCCTTCTTCTAAAGCTCAGTTTTTCTTTGAGAGTCCCCTGAGTGAGGATGAGTGTAACCAGTTACATGAAGGGACCATATTTGTCCTTTGACCATTCCCTTAGCCAAATGAGTTCAATGACTCTGCATAAATTTGATTCATGTTCACTGCTTAATAAATGTTAAAGGGTATAAAGAATCTGAACACTTGTGTAAGCTAAGGTCATTGTTAAGTAGTGATGTGACGAGCATGACTAAGGCTTTAATTGGTAGCGTTGCATTCAGGATAGCTTCTCAGGAATTTGATCAAGTTTTTTAAGGCTGCATTGCTTAGGTTCTGAATCCCCAACTTCACACCTTTCCTCCAACTTATGCTTGTTTTATTGTTTGAGGGCAAGCAAAGATTAAGTTTCGGGGAGTTGATATGTCTGTATTTTACATGATTTATGCATACATTTTCCTTTCCTATTTGCTTAGTTTCACCTCGAGTTCACAGCATTTCTAGTCCATTTTCCTATGTTTTTGCACTTAGGAGAATTTGCACTACGCGTGCATACATGTTGCATTTAGAGCTAAAACAGGTACAACTTGGAGCATGGATGCTAGAACAGCTCGAGTCCCCATTAAAGCCTGCGTGTGACACACCGCCGAGTCCCTACTCGACATTGCACCCCGACACCACGTCTTACGGCTTGATAAACCACTTGACCACCTCGGGCCATGCTCGACCTCCCCAACTTCGAGCCTGTGCTCGACCTCCCTACTTCAAGCCCGTGCTCGACCTCCCGGCTCGAGCCCGTGCTTGACCTCAACTCCATCATATACCCTTTCGATGTTGCACTCGCTGTACCCCTCAATATTGCACTCGATGTACCACTTCGTGTCACCACTCAACAACATCTACTACATCTCGACTTCGACACCACCCAAGTGCTCGGCGTCCAACACGCTCGACCTCCCTAACTTTCGAGTTGCACCGAAGACTCAGTTACTTCTTTTGTCTTTTTTCCGTTTTAGGGTTTTCTGTATTTTACTATAAATACCACTGTTGGGTATTATCCGGGGGACATGTCTTTTATTTTTAGAGTTTTTCTCTCTTTCGGGACCTTGTTCTTGGTGTTCTTCATTTTGTAATTGAGATCTCTCTTAATCTAGTACTTAGTTTGCTTTAATTCTTTGCAGTCTTACTATTCTCATCTTAATCTATCTTTCTAAACTATTTTCAATGAATTCTGAAATGTTTGATTTTTTCGGGTTTATGTTAATGCCTGCTAGGGTAGATTTAAGTCAAAGACGTATAGTCCGGAACTGCCCTTGCTTGAGGTCATCTATCACGAGTGGATTTGGTTGCTTGTGAACCTGTTGTCTAGGGATTAGCTTTGTTTGAGTTTTGTCGGCACTTTAGGTAGATTGTAGAGGAGTCACGGTCGATTACCCCATCCTTGAGCTACGGCTTGGCTTGTTTTACTTGATGCACTTGCTTCCATGCAATTTTACTTAGTTTTATTCTACCGAGTTCACTTGCTGCCTTAGCGGTTTTATCTCCTGCTCTAGCGGTTTTACTTAGTTTTTATTTTGCATATTTCTGCGTTACTTGGTTTGTTAAACAACCAAAATCAATTTGCTTGGCTTGACTTAAGTGATTTTGATTGCATTCTATTGCTAGCATCTCACCCATTTGGATTGACACTTATACTACAATGACATGTTGGCTGTGTAGGAATTGATAGATTCATAGCTTCCTTCCCGTATTCAGCTCTTGTGATATTTTACTTAGAAAAGGCATAAGTGGCAGGGGATTTACATCCAGTGGTACAAGTTCCTATTGCTAGGCTTCCCTTGCCTACAAGCTAAGTACTGACCAAAATACTACTATCAGACCTCTCTGCAGATCCCTAAAGCTTCCATCATAGGCCAATGGGGATATCTGGTTCGGTGAAGCTCATTCCCATCGGTATGTCAATGTGCATGTTCTCCTCAAGATCCTTGTTTGGCTCCCTATCGGACTGCTCTTCCACATCCTCCTTGCTCTCTCTCACATTCTCACCTTCACTGTTTTCCCTCTCATTCTCTTGTCCCTGAACCCCTCTTCCCTCGGGCAATATCTTCCCCTAGCTCTGGAAAACTCCCTCTCGAGAACTCTGAGCCGTCGAGTGCAACACAAATTTCCCAAAAAAATTGCATTCGATTATTTGACTCGAGTTCCTTGATCAAGTAGGCCTAATCATCAATTTCGGTCATCAAACAACATAGCTAAAGCATCGGGTAACCAATAAAATCAGCAAGGACAAGCTCGGGATTTAAAATTTCCAAGATTCGAATCGGTTCTAGCATGAACAATTTCCAAAAATTTCTAAACTTGTTTAAATTCAACAATGCAGTTCAGCAGCTATAGTTTATGTTTAAAACAAGTTCATGGTGATGTAAATTTCAAGTTATTAATTCTTTATGTTCTGAAAATTCTATTTAAACCCAAGAACATGAAATTCACACCCAAGAGTTTCAGCCATATAAATCGATTCATTATGCAACATCTATCACCCTAAATTCTCAGTTACCAATTCTATCAAGATCGATCAACAAAAATCCTAAAAAACTCCAAGAACAATTTTTCAAACCAGTTGCGGGAATCGGATCTAAGGGTTCAAGGAACTTACATGGGTTCTTGAGAATCATGAATGTGTGCTAACATAGTTGCTAAAATGATATAATCGAAACTTAAAACATAAAATATTTGAGAGAAAAGTTTGAAACTTTTTCTTAGAAAAAGCTTCAAATCATAAAAGATAGGATTTTAGATAAGATAAACAAGTGGTCAAGATTAAAAGCTGAGATTTTTGGAAAAACTCGGGCCACTTCGGCGGGTGTGATCGAGTGGTGTGATCGAGTGGTCCCCGTTTGTTCTACAATCTCTCCTTTTCCTTTTGTCCTGGTCCCTAGCATTATCTCCTTTGTTCCCTAAGATCCAAATACTTAAAGAAAAACATAAAATACCAAAATCTAAAACAAATTTAAAGAAAGCAAATGTACAATGATAGCAATGAGACTTCCTCCCAAGTGAGCTTGTTTAAAGTCACTTAGCTTGACTTTTATAACCTGTTTAGGCGAGTGATAGAGAGGCTCGGAGGTCCCTCTTGAGTCCTTTGTGGTTGATAGTAAGATGATGCTCTGGTTGCGTTGATGAAAGTTCTACTCGGCCCGGGTCCGATAATCTTTTTGGTGACCTTTCTGGGAAAAGAGCTACTCACATTGCCTCCAAGCTCTTGCACTTTCACTTTCATTACTTCAACCTGAGTGGTGAGATCAATCACTACTCTTTTTAGATCTTTGATGGTCTCAGCTTGTAAACCTTGAACCGGCTCTAGTTGTTGATCGAATGTTGAGGTCGAGCAGACGTTTTCTGATCCACTGAAGGATTGACTCGATTTGATCATCGAGTTACATGGTCGAGTTCCACCTGTGACTCTACTTGATCAATCAACATTTCATCAATCCTAGCACTTTCCCTTGTTGGATCCTTTAACTAGGTCTCAAGTGCTTGATTTCTCAGATATATATCTTCTTCATCAGTCAGGTAGTCCCTGTTCAAAGTCCAATCTAGATGTCCAAAAGGAGTGTTGGGTACCTCTTCAAGATTTTCATCATTACCAGCTTCTTCCATCTGTTCCTCAACAGAGAAAAGCTGACCCTCCACTGTAGGCTTCCTAGTCGCATTAGTGATGTCAAACTTCATCACAAGATCATCTCCTAGACAGGTCGATCTTCCCTTCCTTGTATCGATAATAGCACCAGCGGATGCTAAGAAGGGTCTTCGGGGATCGGGAGGATCTCTTGGTTCCTCATCCATCTCCATCCTTATAAAATTTGTAGGCACCTCAACATGCCCAATTCAGAGTGGAAAATTCTCTAGCAAGCCGTAGAGCGTTTTATAGTCCTATCAGCTAAAACAAGCTTACTTGGCATATCGTCTTCATATCAACTTTTCAGCCTGACAATGGCATGATGCTTCTTGAAGCTCAATGTCACAGAGAGTTTGAAGGCTGTTTTCTCCAAGGAACATGGCAAGGAAAAGATCCGGGATCTTCGAGCTTCTCTTGGATGATGATCTTCTTCTCAGTGATTGCCTTGCATTCATGGCTCTGAGCTACTAGTTCCTTAGCTGCTAGTTCTTTTGCTTCAATCCTCCTCATAACTTCATTCCTTAAGCGTGTCTGGTCAAGAGGGATGAGATTGTATCCATCTCTGATATGCATAAGAATTTCAGCATGTTCCACAGTCCAATAAGTGAGGGCTGCATATTCTTAAAGAATCTCCTTCTTAACCCTCTGAGGGTAGGGAAAAGAAAATAGCTGATCAAGGTTGGAAATCTCAGGAGGTTGGAGCTCAGTGGGCTTGACTCGACCACTAGGTCGAGTAGAGTAGTACCTTCAATACGGGTTTCTCGACAGAAGCAGATTGAATTCGAGCAGATGGTCGAGTGGAACCCTCGAGCTTGCTTTCTTTCACTGGTTTCTCAACAAAATCCATCCCGGCTTGAGTATCACTGTCCTCGAGGTGGAACATACCTTTTCTTGATAGGTAGATGAAGTGCAGGTCTTGAGGATATTACATAGATTTTTTGAGTCGTTTGGGTTTTGGATTATCTTGCAGTGGCTGTCCGATAGACTTACGTGAGGATGATGAACTCAAGTTCTCAAGATACTTTAGTCTTGAATTCAGAGTCTCGAATTTAGTTTTGAGGTCTGTGTAGGAAGCGGTCGATGTAGTTTTTCAGCTCACTCAAGCCTCTTGGTCTGCTCTATTGCATCATTGGCATGTCCTTGGAGAATTTGGTTCAACATATTCTTCAAGTCTATGTCCGGAGCATTCTGGGTTTGCTGGGATGCAAAACCAAGTGGTGAATTCAGTGCACGGACTTGTTGTATATAAACTCCCTGTTGATGCTGCTTGGGAGCAAAATCTTGATTCTTAGCATATGGGATGAAGAACTTGCTCTGTTGCTGAGGGTAGATTTGGTCTTGGGGGTTTGCAAATTGGTGCTTCTGTAAGAGAGGTTGAGGTTTTTGAATGTAGCTTACCTCCTAGATCTGGTCAGTCTCTCCATCTTGGTTCTGGAACTGTGTTTCCTTATCCACAAAATGCACTAACTTTGGCTGAATCATCAATAGCTTGTCCAGCTTTCATTCAAGGCTTTCATTTCCTTTATGTGCCTCTCCTCGGTGTCAGAATGTCCTCTATGGCTCCTATTGAAGTCTTTGTTGTATTTGCCGTCTGGTAAGCTAAATTCTCCACCGGCTCCCAACCTGACTCCATATCCTTATTCTAGAAGTTTTCATTGCTGGTTGTGATGAGTGCATGGCCAGCAAGGAGGATGAACCAATCCAACATAAGGATAACAAAGAGGATCGATGGAAGCGGCTTGAGCGAACAGCAAGGACATGAAGATTAGCACATTTCCCGGGCCTATTACTAGGTCCAAGCAAGCTGAGCTCAATCCAACTTTGCAACATCTTCTCAACACATTTCAGGGCAGTTTAGTGTGTGCTAATCCAACTACATTGGTTGTGATCCGAACCACCTAAACATTTATCAGAGAGGTGATATGACTTATACTCTTTTTCCTTCGTTTGGTTTTTGTCCCAATTGGGTTTTTCCGAATAAGGTTTTTAATGAGGTAAGCCATATCACTCATTCATATCCTCTTGATAAAGCCTAAGCCCATTCTATCTCTTATCACGAAATGAAGAAGCCCAAGTCCAAACAAGAATCATCCGAAAATGTGAAGACTTGAAGAGTCATCTTTTTATTCAAATTATGTTTTTAATGCTTGTTTTTAAGCTTCGTGTAAAGCTTTATTTCTAAGTATCAAACTCTTTTCGTATTCTTAAACTCTCTGAAATCTGTTTGATCATTCCTTGCTTGTGATCGGATCTTCATCCCCTAGCTTAAGTTCAATAGTCTTAGAGTCTGTCACGACTCTTAGAAGTATCACTTGAATTCACCTTTTGTTCATCACGTCCGAGTCCTTACTCGCGTCTTAGAACAAGTCTGAAAGTCTAAGGTTCATCATCACCTTTAGAAGTTTAGCGTCAATCTATCGCTTCATCACCGATTGCTTCATCGTCACGTTATTTTCATCATTTCGTAAACCATAGCGTGTCACCGTGAAAACATACCATTTGGAGAGTATTAAGGCCGTGATCGTACATAGGATCACATCGGGTTGTCATCCACAGCATTCTGATTTTTGGCAAAACTCCCATGTAGAGTGTGATGAGTAGTGACTCATTGCTGAAACCATGATGTGGGCACTGAGTAGTGTACAACTTGAAGCATTCTCAAGCTTCTGAGAATGTTTTTCTAGTCTTCTGAGTGAAATTGGAGATCTCATTGCGGATCCTTGCAGTCCGAGAGTTGGAGAAGAACTTTGCGAAGAACGCCTTCTTATGTCGTCCGAGGTGATAGAACCTTGAGACAGTGTCTTTCCCCCGCTGGTGTGCTTTATCGCCTAAAGAGAAAACAGTCTGAGTTTAAAGCAATCCTCACTTACCCCATTGATTTTGGTAAGGCCAAGTAGAGTCTGTCGAATTCATCGAATGGTCCAATGGGTAGGTCCATTGGCAAGCCATGAAACTTGATCCCCTGCCCATTGAGATCAAACTACTTTTTTATCTCAAAGTTTTTTATTCTACACCGCTAGAGTCGCAATACCCTTCCTTTGTGTATAGGTGTTTAAAGCATCTCCTACTCCTATGACTCTGGGTCTTGCTGGTGGATCTGCCATTCTTTCTTTGGTGGATCAGCGATAACCCTTTCGGTGGTGCCTTGGCTTTAGTCTACGTGTGGTCTAGGTATTGGATGAGGTTGTGTCTACCTTGTGATCTTGTGTGCATTCAGGGAAGAGGTGTACTCGATGGGTTGACTCAAGTTGGAATGGTCGAGTGGGTCGTCGAGTGAAAGGTACTGATACAAGCGGAAACAATGAAGTGGACAAGTAAGTAACAAAAGTAATGACTAACAGAACTTGATCTTAAAAGTAGTAAAATCCTAAATGTAACACGGTAACACCCTAATGGCAATGGCACCAAATTGAAACAAGCATTTTCTTCGTAGCACAAATGCAAGTGTTGCGATCAAAGTAGTATAGTGGAAGAAGTTTCAATCCAATAAGGGGTTTGTGCTTTAGCAGATAAGATCCTTTATCAATACTATAGAAGTCGAAGCCAATCGGGAAGTTGTTTTTAACTAGCGACCTAAGTGAACATAAAAAGCGGATCAGTAAAAAAGTAAACTAAAGACCAAGCCGACTAGAGGTGTCAAACTCATGCAAGCTATCAACCAAAGTAATAAAAACATAAGTAAACTAACCACTCGATCGGAGTAATCGGGTGAGTGATCGAAGTGCAAAGCTAATAGGGTGAAAACATAAAATTAAGCAATTAAACAAGCGATTCAAGCAATAGGGAGAGAAGGGATCATAGAGATGGACTAATTTAATAATGGATGCTCTCAAGCAATCTGGGTATCTAACAAGCTCAACCAAAAGGGCTAACCCTTGACAATGAATTCTTAAGCAGACCAGTCCGCTCTCATGGTAAAGGTCCTCAAATCTATCTGTTTGACGTACCAAATTTTTCGAGCCGCGCGGATAAACAAGCGTAAAGTATCAATTCATTAAAGCCAACAAGCATTCCTAACAACTAAATTCTTAGGATAGAACACACATTTTATTTAATCTAATTCCTTAGGCTAGTGTATACGAGTTTCTAGAAAAAGTTGAATCCGGCAATTTCATCCAGCGAGTCTCATGTGAAAATTGCTTGATTTCGGGATCGATTGATCGAGAGAAGAACAAGCATTAAGAACACTCACACATAAGGGATTTCAATCAATACTAAGCTTAAATACCTAGCCTAATTAAGAACAATCACTAATCTAATTCATCTCTAATAACCCTAATGATACTACTCGGAATCTAAAATCATTAAGAAATGTTCGAATCCGGAAAATTTTAATCTTGACGTATTAGATAGATCAGATAAATATGAGATGGTTTGTAGAAGAAATTAATTGCAAATACTGATTATATAAAAAGTTATGTGAATTACAAAAGTCTAAAATGAATAACAAGGAGAAGGAGATGAGGAGGCAGAGAATTAGGTTTACAAGATGATAAGTCGGATCCTTTGTCATTAGGTTTGACAAGGTATTTATACTAGAGTACAAAAACACAAAAAGACAAAATAGATAATCAGGGAAAAATGAGGTTGCACTCGACCAATGTGGTCGAGTGGTTGTCAGTGGTCAGCCAAGTCCGTGAGCTCCATGTGGTCTTCAAAAAGAGTAGAATCCAAGCTAGGACATCTTCACCTCGAGCCCTTTCATCAAGTACACTAGGTAGAATCAGGTGCAAGCGTCCCATAATGTCTCCAAAGCTCCGTAAGTACCTGAATCGACCCCAAAATGCAAGGTGTATGCAATGCTCTAAAAAGACTCTAAGTTTCCTAAGTGGGTGATAAGTACATGTAATGGTATAAACAAGGGATGAATGCGTACTAAAATGATGATAAACATGTGCTAAAAACATGTAAAACATAGGGATATCAAGGATCGGGGAGAGCAGCGACCTATCTCTCTATGTAAGCAAAAGTCCTAACAAGCCTAGAGACTCGTTGAGCAGCTGATAGAAAAGTTTGCGCTCATTGTGGTAGTATCTGTTAGGAAGCTAAAGCCGTATTTTCTCACATCAACCCCTCCGAAAACAATCCTACATGGCCCTTGCCAATCAGAATTTCTTATAAAGTGGGTGATCAAACTCAAACTTCTAATCAGCGAAGCGGTTTGAGCAAAAATAAAACTTGAAACTATTTGTGGATGCGCCTTTAGCAAGACAAGGATGTATGGTTAGAATCATGCTCAAACAGTCGATTCAGTGTCTTCCCTTCTAAACCAAGTCTGAAGTACTTGCCATTGAAACTCGCCTCACGAAGGAATTGAAGCCAGAGCAGGGAACATAGTTACTTATCATTTCAAATTTCCATCAAAAGGTTTCAATCGCTCTAAGTCTGTTTTTCGGTAATAAGGCTTAAGTACCATTAAGTGTTAATGATTGGGAGGCTGACTAGGGGTATACTCCCTCACTCCTAAATCATTAGCGAAGTAGCTAACAAGTTGACACACAAGTTTTTTACTTTTATTGTGTTTTAATTTGCAGCTCTTGCTAAAATATATTATTATGCGAACTACGATTTTGCTTGATCCCGACTTGGAGTACGTAGGCAACCTGATTTTTCAGAGGCATCTACCAGCGATTCAAAATATTTATGTTCTTATATTTATTGAGAATTTATTTTTTACATATTTCTTAAGCGAAATCCCAAACCAACAAGATCACATTTCTTATTCTTTATACAATATAAGTAAAATCCTTGGGCTGCTTTAGATTATGCATCTTTGCAGAACAATCTTGCCTGTTCAGCCGGTTAATAATCTTCCTCGCTGAGGAGGAATATTATAACCAAATTCATCTGATCCGAGAACGATCGAGTCATGTGGAGGAGCTTTGAGGATACAGATTTCACGGGAGATCCGGTGAATCTGTTAAATCCACTCACTCTTCCTGGACTGAAGAGTTTCCTTTTAAGTGTTAAGCACTGCATGCTTCACAAAAAGCTGAAAGAGAACCGTTTTAGTCATCGATTGTGAAGAATTAAGAGAATAATTTATAGAAAACAACATAAATTACTTTCTCTATAAATTTTATAGCAGTATCTTGGTCTCATGGTGGTAACTGTTTGATCAGTCTGCAAGGGACCGTCACTAGTGAAATCTTATCAAAAGGTTGTAGACCAGGGTAAATCCCTATATTAAGGGACCGGTTTGGATTTGAATGAGCGCATATTGCCATATTCAATAACGACTCCGCTGGAGAACTCTTACTCTGTTGAGAATTTGACGACATTGTAAGATAGGTTGGATAACAATTATTTGTTTACCTGATCATATATAAACGCTTGAATGTGAAAGCGTATATTAGAAGATTTTGACAGTCAATTAAGAGTCATTTTCCCTTGGATTAAGAGTCTTAATTGATTTGTCACATTTCGAGATTGATTATAAACAAATTCCCAGTCATGTTGATTAAATGCAGCAGTTAATGGGAAGTTTTTTTAATAAGGGCAACTAAAACATAAAGAGAATATACTTAAAGGTTCAAAATACATGGGCCATTAAAGCCCACAATAGAAAAGAATTACATCATTCAAGGAATATGCTTGGGAAAAATCTCTTTCATTGCCGCAATAAGGTCAAATTTCTTCCCTTGCTCGTCCTCTAAAACTTTGGTTCATAATTGTTTTTCCTCCTCGGCAGGCCTTCGCCTTCATTATATGTTGTCTTAGCTGCTTCCGCATAAAGTGACAAATACAGCGAGGAATCAGTGCGACTTTGTCAAGACCCATTCTCTCCCAATAAATGGGATTGCATTTGTAACAACGAATCCACCTCTCACACCGGGCTATCTGCTCCTCAAGATTTTTTCTCCTCTCGCCAAGCAATTGACATTTTCCGTATTCTAGGCGGTGCGCAATGGTGAGCTTAAAAGAAGAAAAACACAAAAAATATTTATACACAGTGATTACATACATATATTCGCATAGTCATACGTTAACAATGGCCTTACAACTTACATTATGAAGGAAGTACTCCGCATCTTCTTCATCTTTTCCAGAAAGGGTAAGCATGAAATAAGGGAACTTAAATTTGTAAGCCTCAAAGACTCTATTCTCGGGAACATTCTCAATAAGAATACACTACCTTTTGTTTTTCTATTTGATAGGGAAGAGAAACCAAAGGAAAACTCCTATTAGGGGATTTATAAAATCAATCAAGGAGTAATAAATGACAAGTAATAATTATATCCTTACCGTGTAGAGATAAATTTGCCTTTTTCTTAAAAGGTAAATCTCGACATTCAAAAAATATACCTATGCTGCATATCTAGTAATTAATACCTACAGGCCTATAAGCTCTGGGGTTTGTTATCTAATTGGCCCAAAGGTCATCTAAAAACACCTGATTTATCTTTCGAAGAAATTATCGGCTCAAGTCGCAAACTTTTATCACGGTTACGTAGGATCATACTAGATGACCTAGAGGTCATCTTGATTTATCTCATCTTTCACTGAATATCATCGTTTTGAGCTGCGAATTGATTTGTGGTTCGCAAATTCATGCTCTAACATTCAAATGGCGCCCATAAGGGAGCACAACCTCGCACAATTTAAGCCGAGCATAGCCTTGCATTATTTAAGACAAATACAGTCTTGCATCACATAAGCCGAGCTCCATCCTCGCATAAATTTACCGAGGATCATTGGACATAGTTTTCCTTTAAAAATGGTAAGAGCATGCCAATTCAGAAGCCGAGTTCAATCCTCACATTTTACTGAAGATAACTAGATATAGTCTTCCTTTACTAATGGTAAGGGTCCGATCGACCCATATTTTCTTGAGCGAACATGTTGGACTTTGCAAACACAACACAGTTGTTCAAAGGAATCTAAACTACCATAGTAACTATAATCATTATAAAAGCTCGGGGGGAAGTTATCTAAACAAACATATTTTTAGATCCGGGGGAAAATCCCAAATTAATTGATCAAATCACTATATCCTTACTTGAATACAAATCCATAAACAGCATCCTAGCTAAAAATGATCTTGGAATAGTCATCTTGAAGTCTGACCCAAAGTTTAACGAGCTGAATATCCATCTTTGAACAAAGCCTGAATAATTTTAAATCTCAGTTTGGCCACGTATTTGAAACTCATAATTGAAAAATTAGAGCCAAATTGATTAAACTGTACCTCCTCTGGGAGTGAAGACGGTTCTCCATTAGTTCCAGAAGAAGTTTGACCGCGAATCACTTTGGATGGAACAAAAAGAGGATCATCTTAAGACAGCAGGTCAGCAAGAAATGAACTATACCTTTCAAATTCACGCTCAGGAGATTGAATGGCTTGCAATTGGGCTTCAACCTTGGCCAAAAAATTCTTCACCTCTTTCTTCTCTTTGGTCAACTTAAAATCACCCCTTCCAAAAAGAGCTAGAAGAGATTGATTGCTTGATAGCACATTAACATCGGATTGAAGCCGCATTTTTGCCTTCAAAGAATCAAAATGTTCAGCTATTTCTTCAATCATACCACGACAGTGATCCTTCACGTTATTCGATCCTCCTACGTGGACACCTTGGATTTTTTCTCGCGAAGCTTTGAAAGAAGATCATACATCTGCTTTAGTTTATCAAAATCCTTCGAGAGAAGGGCATTTTGTTCCTGAAGCGAAGACGACATAGCTCGTACAGCATTTAGTTCATGTACCAGCATAGCTACTTTTCTTGCGACAACCTAAGAGAATCGGTTGTTGTCCCTTTCTTTCTCCAACTGATCGACCTTGTCAAACTTGGCAGTATCATTCTTAACCTTCGATTGAAGATATGAGATTCATTTTTTTGCTGCAACAAGGTCTTTCGATGGGACTCCCTTTCTAATGGCTGATTCGTAAAAATGAACTATATCATTATGACCAGTAGCAACCTGCAGATATTTTATAAATTAATAGGTAAAGAGAGTACATGGGAAGATGCCATGTAAGCAGAATAAGGTTACATACCTTAGCCAGTTGGATAGAATTTCTAACATAAAAATTCAATGCCACTTGGTCCCATTAATCAAAGGGATGAAGGGGTTTTATGCCACTAGACATAAACTCCCTGAAAGAGCTGTGATTACCATCATGTTTCCATGTGTAGCTATGAAGGAGATTCATAAATAAGCAGAAGAAACTCACAAAAAATGCTTATACCAATAATTAACACGTACTTGGAACAGGATGATCACCAGCCAAAGTATTTCCAAAAGAAGATAAATCATCATTTCAGGGAACATGAATTGGAAGCTTATCAATCAGGCTAGTTTTATGGATCGTATCAGTGGCATTCGCAGCATAATTCTTCTCTCGAAGCCGAGTACCAGCATCGTCAATTCTTCTCTTCAGCTTCATCTTGATAATTAAATTTATGTTTTTGATAAATCCCCTTTCAAGCTCAGAAAACCTACGAGTGTCAGTCTCAGTCAGGAGGAGCTTAAACGCTCGGAGTGCATCACTCTGCAAAGACCACCTGCGGTATGAATCTTGAGAGGAAAAAAGATTCCGAGAAACTTCCTTCGTAATCGCAAGTTTAAAAGATTCAAAAATCTTCGAAGGGTAGGCCTTAGGGAAGGCGCATGAAACAAATCAAATAATCATAAAGATGAAGTTGCAACGCGGTCTATAACCTACCAAGAGTGTTAGTCTAGTCGCGATGCATAATATCGGCAAGTTCGCTATCAGAAGAGGAATCGACCTTGACAAGGAACCAATATTCCCTCCAATGATCTTCATCGTCGGGAAGACCAAAGATCAAGGTTCTGTTGCGTGAGGATAGGTGCTATATGTACCCTTGCTTTGTCATCTGAATGCCAAAAAGTTCAAAAGGTCACTAAAACTTAACGATAAACCGACCTCTGCGGCGATGGTTAGCGAACACGGTATGTGGCGAAGTATTTTTGGGCACATTTGTGGAAAAGCCATTCCAAAGAAAAAATACATAACGAAATGCGACGGGAGTTGGGAAAATAGGCCACAACCATAAAAACAAACCTCGTAAACACACATATAGCCATCATGAATTGATTTTGGAGATTCATCAAGGTTTGGAAGACCAAACACGATTTTTGACAAAATTTGACAGAACCTCTTAATGCCTTCAATAGAGTCACGCGTAGAACGTGATGGAAAGTGGGGGCTGAATTGATCTTTGCGACCGAAATAGTCACCGGACGAGGTTTTCGGCGTTCCGGTGATAGCGAAATTCGCCGAAAATTTTGTCATAATCGTCAAATTAAAGAGTATGGGGATTCAAGGGAAGAAGTGAATGACTTGGAATAATCAAATTCAGGAACGATCGAGCAAAAAAGTAATACAAGGCGACAAAAGAAAATTGGTAGAAAAGCGATATGATTTGGTAAACAAAATCGTCTCGATAATAGAGGGAAGTGGAAAGGTTTCCGGCTTGTTGATTAAAAATCAATATTTAATAAAGACGTGTGTCAATGCATTAGGATTGTCAAACCCCAAAATTTAAGGGATCAGAAGGCAGAAAGCAAGAAAAACACTTAAGTCCTCTGGGGCGGGCAGCTCACATGACTCGGGGGCAAATGTTGATATAGTATCTGAACTGAAGATCCACTCTCTCCAATCATGACAGGTGTCAACCACTTAAGCAGCTCAAATTAAAGGTTAGATAAGTTTGGAGTAAGAAAAGACGGGCGAACAGTACAAGAACTCGACGGAGCGAACTGGAGTCCGATCAGTGATGAAGCCTCGCAGAGGGAAGGAGCAAGCAAAGCAAGAAGTGTCCATGAAGCAAGGTGAATCTGTGAGCTGAAGGAGGAAATCATTCAAAAGATAAGGCGTTACAACATTAAAGACCAAATCGAAGGCTTTATTAGTATTTATTCTTAGCATTTAATTATTAATTTGAGTATAAATATAGTCCCCATAGTCATGTGAGGGGGTTGATCATTTTTTTTACTCGAAACCAATATTGACAAATTCATACTTTTTACTTTGCAAGTCTATTTCTATTTTCAGTTCATTTTCTCAAACAAATTCTATTGTACTTACTAATAATTCAATATATTATTGGGTGTAAGATCCGGGTATCCCAAGAAGAAGAAATAAAGATCAAATGTTTACTAGACATGTCTCGGTAAACAACACAATGACCATGCAAACATTAAGTCTCCAACGTTCAAATTCGAATTCAAAAGAGATAAAAAGATAAGCAATGAGATGGGCTATGCCAATGATGTAAGGAGACCGGCCTAAGATGATGGATCAGACTAGAGGAGGCATAGACAAATGCATGAGCCACAAGCCTCGTTAAAAACCTTTCTCGGAAAACCCATTGGGACAAAACCGAGATAAGGAAAAAAAAGAATTGCAAGTGGATCGTACGGCCAAGCTCTAGCCATCTTGGACTTGCACCATGACAAGTGTAGCCTTGTTGCAATCTCCATTGTCCAAGTGAACCCTTGAGTCTTCACTAGTTGGAGTGAAACTTGAAATGCTTATTGAAACTTCCTTGTCCGAGACCATTTCTTGACTTCCATGTGTGCTCCAAATGCTCCTTTTGCTCCATGTTTGATCATTGTGTCCTCAATGTTGCCAACTCCATGTTCTTTATCTTGAAGCCTCCTAGAATCGCATCACCAAGAGAATGGGAATAACATCAGCTTGAAACCATCTTCACTAACTCCATTGATCTTGGTGAGGCTGCATAGCCTATCAAACTCATTGAGGTGGTCGAGTGGATCTTCCATAGGCAGACCATGGAAGATGTTTCCTTAAACAATTGAGATGAGACCACTCTTGATCTCAAAGTTGTTGCTCTGAAGAGTCGGGTGCCTGATTTTAGAACTCTTTGACCTGGAGGATTGGTATGCATCCTTTCTTCCCAAGTACTCCCACAGCTCCAATAACTTTTTCCTTTTGTAGTTTTGTGCGCGTCAGATCCTTCCTTGAATGCAAACAAAGGTATCAATGTGTCGAGAGAGAGTGTGACTCGACCTCGACCTTGAAGGTTATATAACCCAACTCATCATTGTTTAGGTGCAGCTCTAAGGTAGCTAGGAAGTGTCAAGTCTCCATCTTTTAGGCTTCATGTGGATTAGTTGTGAATGAGACTAGATAATAGTACTCTGGCAGGAGTCCGACCTCTCTGGAGATGCCTAAAGCTTCCATCATTGGCCAATGGAGATATCTGGTCCCACTGAAGACCATGGTCATCAGTATGTCAATGTGCATGTCCCTCTCGAATCCCTCACTAGGCTCCTTATCAGACTGCTCTTCCATATCCTCATTCTTTTCTCCCTCATCCTTATTCTCACTGTTTTCCCTATCATCATCTTGCCTTTGAACCCTTTTTCCTCGTGCAATTGCCTCACTAGCTCTGGAAAACTAGCTCTAAAAACCTTGAGCCATTGATGTAGCTCTCCTTCAAGTGATCCTTCCACGAGTTTCATTGGAGTTCTAAAATGATTGAAAACTGGAAAGTTAGCCAAAAATTTTCACTACTCGATCAGACCACTCGAGTAGACGGTCGAATGAATTCGAAAAAATTTCGAAATTTTTCACTCGATTATCTGATTCGAGTTCCTCGATCGAACATGCATAATTATCAAATTTATACATCAAACATCATAGTCAAGCATCAGACAATCAATTAAATCAGTAGGGGTTAGCTAAGGGTTCATAGTTTCAAGAATTATAGTCGATTTTAAACTTGTGCAAATTTCAAAAATTCTCTAAACTTGTTTAATTTCAACAATGCAGTCATAATCCATGTCCTAAACAAGTTATTGGTGATTTTATTCTTGATTCAGCAATCCCCTAGGTTCCAAAAATTCAAAATCAAACCCAAAATCATAAAATTCATAAACCCATGGAGTTTTTGCCTTGGAAATTAGTTCAAATTGAGCATTTATAAATCAATTATCAGTTCCTATCAAGATATATCGATGAAATCCCCAGAACTACTCAAGAACAATTTCAGCAAACTCAGAATTTCAAAAATCAGATTTTAGGGTTCAATGAACTTACATGGATGCTTCTGAATCACGAATTGGGCTAGACATGATTGCTTCAAACAAAGAAATCGAATTCAAAGCTTGAAAATTTTTGAGAGAAAATTTGAAAATAAATTTAGATAGAAGCTTTGAAATCGCGAAATGAGTAGAGAAAAAGGAGAAAAATGTGTGGGTAGGGTTTTAAAGAGAGAGAGTTTTGGATAAGAAAATTGTGTGGTTAGGAATAAAAGTTGAGATTTTAGATAAAACCTGGATGACTCGACCAGAATGCTCCAGTGATATGCTCGAGTGCTCGGGTCGAACTGCACTAAATTGTACTTGCCACTCTGCTCGAGTGCTGAGTTGGAGTGGTCTGGTTTGTGGTTCCAACTTCGTAATTCCACCTGGTCCTTGTCCCCAAAGTCCTTTGTCAAGTTCCTGAGATCCACAACTAAGGAAAAACATAAAAGTACCAAAAATCTAAAGCATAAATAAGAAAAGTATATACAAGGATAGTCATGGGACTTCCTTCTAAGTGACCTTGTTTTAAGTCACTGAGCTTGACTCACATAACCTTTTAGGTAGGGGTGATTGAGAGGCTCTGAGGTCCTTTCTTTGTTGCTCAGTGGTTATTAGAAGGATGATGCTCTTGTGGCATTGGTGAAAGCTCGACTCAACCCAGGTCCCATTATCTTTTTGGTGACCAATCTGGG
>CM051370.1:24877599-24927245 GCA_028015245.1 Cardamine occulta | reverse complement strand
GAGAGTGGTCGGCGGGATACCCGAACTTCGGAGATCTGCGGTGTCTTGGGTGCTGTGGTATGGGTTATACCTTGCGAGGTATAGAGGATATCATCTGGGGTATGTTAGAGCCTAGAGTTCGGAGATGCTGCGGTGTCTTGAGCCACGGGATGAGCAATAAGTACATATGATCTTTGCGGTGTCATAAGCGTAGAGGCGAGTGGGAAACTTTGGAGGTTAGTTGTAGGCCTCGTGTGTACATGCGTGTACTGTGTGTGTGTTGGCGGGTTGGCCAAGGTTAAAATGTCGTTCTGACGATTTGGGTTCGTGGAGATGAATGGTAGCGTGGATTAGGTCGAATCTATGTTAGTGGAGGAAATATATTGCGTGTCCCGAAATTAATTATCGGTTAATTAATTGAGATGTCCTTCGAGTTTATGAACCTGAGACAAGTCTTGAGGAAGTGATGTTTGGGTTAAAATGTCCTTTTTGATTTGTTCTGGGGTGTCGTAAGTCATTTGGAAGTTTGGGGTTATTAAAGTGAAAGCGGGAAACCGAAGGGCTAGAGTGCAATTTCGAAACTTGAGATATTATTTTCTTTTCCTTCATCTTCTCCACCTTGGCCACGCCATTATTGGTGTTGGGAGAGGTTTTGAGCTTTGTTAGAGTTCTAGAAAGAAGAGAATAAGAGAGAAGAGCTTGGTGGAGCTTGGTTGAGTTGGTTCTAGTAGAATCAAGTGTGTGTGAGCTTGTGGAGCTTGGGAAAAAGATTTGGAGTTGGGGCTGAGCTTGGATGTGGCTTGTGAGGTGGAGGAGAGTTCCTTCTAAAGCTTGTGGGAGGTCCATAGAGGCTAGATCCATCCATCTATAAGGTGAGTTGTGACCAAAGGTGGCTTAGGCCTTGTTTGGGGGTTTGTGGGGTTTAGACAAGCATTGAGGTTGTGCCTAGGTTGCTTAGAGGCTTTGTGGTCTTGTTATTAAGCTTAATCTAGTGTGTTTAAGCTTGTGTATTGATTGTGAAGCTTGTTTATTGTGCTTGGTGCCATCGGTCGTGCCAGACCGATGGAAGTGCCCACTAGCACCTAGCGGTTAGGTACATCGGTCAGGACAGACCGATGGGTTGTGTTGCAATGTTCCTGGCATTTAAAAAAATTCTGTGATAAGGAGCGACCGGTGGGGTTCATCGGTTAGGTACATCGATCGGGTCGGGCCGATGGAGTGGGTATGGCGATGTTCTGGCATTTAAAGACACTTATGGCGGTCGGGAGACAGACTTTTGGGACTTAGTGGTCGGGTCCATCGGTCGGGTTGGACCGATGAGTTGGTTATGGCGTTTCTGGCGATTCGCGGGATAGTTCTGTGATCGGAGAGGCCGATGGGGTTCATCGATCAGGTCCGTCGGTCGGAGTTAGGTGATGGCGCCCTTATGTGGTTGTCTTGTGTGTCTCTGGTTAGCTTTCGTGTGTGTCGATTGCTATGGTGCTAGACATGTTTTCTTATTGATTGCCTTGCATGTGTTGATGTTAGGAATTGATAGGGCCTTTGTGGTGAATTGTGATTGTGGTTGTATGCCTTGCTTGTGGGTTTTCGCGTACTGTTGTTGGGAGGATCAATCTCGCTTTCGGCATTTGGTTTCCAAATGTTGATGCATCACTTTGTCGATCGCGAGTAAAGATAAGGTGTGATCGTGGAATCGAAGGCTCGGAGGAGAGGATGATTAGGACCGGGGTTGTTTGTTTTACCATATTGTATTGTATTTTCATTTGTATTGTAGAATTGCGTATTCTATGCTTGGTATTATCTTTGTTGTTTTTGTATAAGTACTTGAGAGTATTTAAAATATATGGACATTTTAAATATTAAATATTTATGTTTGTTAATTAAAAAAAAAAATCGGGCTTAGAAGCTTGTTGATGCGAAAGCGGATGAAGGTAGAGATTAAATGTTCTTTTGAATGGTAATTGATTCAAGAAAAGTGAGGGCTGAGACTTTTATCTTTTTGGGGATACCCACTTTCTAGAAGACAAGACTGAATAGAACTCTAAAGCAAGAGGAACCATACTTACTCAACTTCAATGACGAACCAAAAAACAATTCAATTGCACAGAGCAAGTTGAAGGCTGAAAAAGTTTATTACGATGTTGATTCGTGACTTTTATATAATGAGTTTGTGAGGTTATATAGGCTATGAAACTATACAAAACCCAACGGTCTAAAATGAAGATAAGTAAACAAATAACCTAAATAAATGACAAATGCAATCAAGATAGTAAGGAGTCGTTAGGGCTTAATCTCTTCATTACATATCAATGTTGACATTGACGATTACCATAAGCACATAGAATGCAAGCAATTCATAGATTACAAGTTTCAAATAAGTCATGCTTTAAGTTAAGAGTTATCATATACATTTTTATATTCGGTAAACAATTTCTTATCTATGCGGCAGTATAATAAAAGTTAGAAAACAGTGCAAACTGAGATCAGGCTGAGGAACCAACACTTACAGAGAACATCGACAATGGTCTTATAAAATAGTGCAAACTGAGATCATCAATGTCAAATAGTAAACTTTATTGTAATCAATACAACTTGATCAAACTGGTGACCAAAAATAAAATCAATGAACCCAAATAAAACAATTCTTCTAATTCGGGCCATCGTTTCCCCCATCTCAGAGACTCGCCTATTCAATACACATCACATTAAGTTAGATTTATGGAACCAAACAAGCTGAACCAAAATTGTATGAGCTTTTCAAAATATTCATATCAAGATTGGACTAAGTTCTATCTCTTGTTCCACACCACATGTCGTGGCTTAGTTGGTGACACCTATAGTCTAGTTAAACCATGTCTTTCTACCTTATAGGAATGAGAAAGTACATAAACCAAAATCTCTACATCAAGTTGGAAAATTTTGAACTTTAGATCAGAAAACAAACAACCAAGACATTGACCCATCAATATAAATGCTACCAGAAAGTTATACAAATGAACATTCTATAAACCATATCTTAAAAAACCCAACTTGAATTCAAAAGATTAAGTACTCTTTACGTTAAACTGGCGAATTTAATCCAAAAACAACAAACAAAATATAGTTGAGATTTGGGGGAGACTAACCCTCTCAAGGAAGCTTTCCAGAACGGAAAACACCAAACTTTGTCATGTCCGAATTCGAAAACTCAATCTTGTTCACTGTAGAAACTCCTCAATCATTGTCTTAACACGTTCTGGTTCCTCTGTTTCACATTCAATCTCATAGCACTTCCCAAAAGCATACTTAGTCTCATCAACCTCCAAGTTTCACACCTCTCCACTCATACACATTCCTTATATTCTCAAACCCACCTAAACAAACAAAATCTAAAAAATCTTGAAATCCATATTCCTCTTTTACCCTTTTCAAAACCCTAGATCCAACGGCTGAGAGCTTAGATGGTGAATCAACACATTCTTTACCAATCTCATAATCAATCTCTTCTTCATCTTCCTCTACACGGCTGATTCCATTGGAAAGGGTTGGTTTTGCCTTAAGAGATGATACAACGAGGAGGAGAAGGATTAGCGGCGGAAACGGCTGCGTTTTGGAGGAAGCGGAGACGGAGAACGGCACGGCGGAGAGAGATCGTTTTTGGGTGTATCGAAGAAGATGTTACGTTGGTGAACGGTTTTGAGATGGAACTGAGTAAGGAGAGTGGTGAGACGGAGATGAGCTGTGGAGGTGAGGAGACGGAGCTTGACTTCGACTTCCATGGAGGAAACTGAGTTCAAGAGAGACCGGTTCCGATTCGGTCGGATTTGGAAGATGGGTTTTTTGTGTTTTGGGTCGATTTGGTTGAGAGTGAGGATGAGGAGGATGAAGCTGCGGTGGTGGTGGTGGGTGGTTGAGATTTGCGGGATTGTTCAAGCTCTTCACGGTCTTCGATTTTGGGTTGGATTTTTGTGGGTTTTCTTCTCAACATTTCCGGTAATGAGAATAAAATCATCTCTCTGCATCTCAAGTGTTTTTTGTTATAGTCTTGAATTGGGCCTCATACAATTTCTTTCGGCCCATTTCAAATCCGACTCGTTGTGGCTAACCCATAATTAAGTTTGCTTGATTTCGCAGTGGTAACTTCAGTAGGTTTTTATTGTTTTTATGTTTTTTGGTGGCGAGTGTGGTTTTTGTTGGTTTTTTGGGCTTATCGTTGACGCCTAACGAGGTTGATGTAGGTTTAGAGATCATGTGTTAGGCCTAGCGCTTAGAAAAAAATTAGAGATTTATCGGATATTTATCGAAGATTAGTTTTAAGAAATTTATGTAATTTCGTAACATTAACAATGATACAATCCAGCTGAAATGGTAGAACCGCCTAAGAAGTCTGCAATAACAAGGGATCGAACTGCATTAGCTATAATTTTTGTCATTGTATTTGTTTTCCTCTTAATTAAGAGTAAAAAGGTCTTTTCATATCATCTTCTTCATTGAACTTATAGATCTGCAAACCCTAAACGCTGCCATTAACTTGTTTTTGACAGAATTCGCTATTTTCTGTTTTTCTTGTTGTTTTCACCATAAATCAATAGATTCACTATATATTATTCTTTATAGATCTTAAAACACAAGAAAAAATGAGTTAAATTTTTTTCCCAATTTGGTTTCGGTTACCACCAAATCGCATTGGTGACGCTTTATCGCGTGTAATCGACCTCGTTGACCGCATTTTGAAGCGTGGGTATTACTCCTTTCGTTTCATATTAGTTATCGTTTTGGAATTATAATTTGTTTCATATTAATTGTCATTTTATGTTTTCAAAATTTTCAGTTTTGTCTCTATTATTTTAATGTTTTGACCAATTAAACAAAACCAAACAAACATTAATTAAGAATTAAACAGAAAATTTAATTGTTTTTCTTAACCTCGTAAAACAAACTAGTAATATGAAATAGAGGAGTAATTTTTAGAGTGTCTTTCACTATGACACACTTTCTATAAGTTAATAATAATGTTTTGAAAACCGGATAAGACACCAATTTGGCATTATCATTAGACCGCTGGTCAGGCCGGTTCAGTTATATATTTTTAGTTTTAGAAAATATTTATCCAATAAAAATGAATAAATTATGAAAAGAAAATAGCCAAATTATGAAAAAATGGTCAAATTAATTCCAATATTTAGTAAAGAAAAATATATAAAATAGAAAAAGTCTCCATCAAATTAGATTTTCCAAAAATTCAATTTGACCTAATATGTATCACCTAGTAAACCATTTATACGGTAAACCGAATTTTTTTTATTCTGATGATATCCACAAGGTCCCTTTGTAGCTTTTGACCTCATGAATGTGAACAATGGGGAAAAAAAATTCAATCACTGGTCAGCTTTTGCTCGGACATGAAAAAAGAAGAAAACAAAAAATCTCGCAAGTTGAAGATTATCCGACAGTTTCTGAAACAATCTTCTCGCTCGTTTTGTAGGAAAGCATCTTCTGAACATAAAATATCATATACCCTTGTGAAGCTCTAACAATGTTCTCGTTCACCCGAGTGATCCACGCATCGTCACACTTGTACCACTCGTTCCTTAGCCTCAAATATGTGACATAGTGACCTGACTCGAGCTTTCCCGTATGTGTCACCACAGCAAACAGTTCAAACTCAGTTGACACCTCATAGGCTACGTTGTTGTTCTCTTCCTTTTCTTCAAATGGAAACATTCTGTTACCAAACCTTCTTCTCAGGACTGATGAAGATAGATAAGGCCTCATGTCTAATGAGAATGGAACTGAAGATACCGGTCTACTTTGCTTGACATTCTTCTCCTGGCGAATGTTCGAACCGCTTGATATGGAAACATGAAACCAGAGGGAGCTTTCTTATAGACATTTGTTTCAGAGACTCTTTTTTTCTTGACATTGTTGACAGTAGAACTTCTGATCCGGTCCCCAACTTCTCTGCTCTTGTGTAGCGATCCAAGCAACCTACCAATGTCGATATACCTCTAGAAGTTTTGAAATCCGCCTCTGTTTTGGATGGACAACCAGAAATCCGTTTGGATGATGGGCTTTGAGACAATGCCTTATTTGGTTCCAAGTCCAAAGAGATGTCGACACATGGATCGTATGTTGTTGATGTAAAACCATAACTCATACACATGACATCAGACCATAAAATACCAGAAAACTTTGTGAGCAATGCAGCATTCACCATGTCCTGCACAAGAAAAGCTTTCCAAATGAGATTCTCCATTGTCAAGATTCAAGAAGATATCGCGGTGAAATTAAAGATGCATACTATAGTTTGGGTTTTAATGTCATCAGTTAAATTTTCAAAATTTGATGTCATTTCAATTTTTAAACCAAAATACACATCACTTGTGCTTGCTTTCTATAATCCAAAGTTGAAAATGTGTGGCAAGGAAAAATATTGTGTAGTCCCACACATTGAAGCAAGAACCTACAACACAGTGACTTTGTTGTAATTATAAAACCGAGAAGTTTCACAAATGCATATGTATGATCACCTAATCAGCAATTCAAATTTGGCTCATAGCAAAGATTGTCATCAACCTTAAGTTTCGACTAATATAGAGCCAGAAAGTAAGTAACTAACATCACACTCCTAATCCCTAACAGAGCCAAATTCCAAGTTTCTCAGAGAAATGAAATCACCTGTATTATGTTGCTTTTGTTGATCTTTCTTTATCATTTCATGAACACTCTCGAGAATCGAAATGAAAAATTCATGAGCATCTTGTTGTTCATAACTGGCCAAGTTTCCAGCATGCTTCCACCAACTGCAACAAAACACAACAATGAATCAGTCAAATTTCAATTGCACACAATAAGCTAAAATGCAGAAATGCACAAACCTATGAAGTAACATTGCTGGACTATAAGGTTTACGATCTCCTCCTGAGAATACAGAAGAGAACAATGCATCTAAATCACAAGCCAAACATATTTCCCGACGATCTTGACCACCAACAACACCTCTCTTGCCACCACATTGAACAGAAGCAAATCTCTCTTTTCTACACAAATCTCGATTATGCTTATCACTAAGGAAATAGTTTCTCAACGGGCTGTATGTAGCAATGCTTGCAATATCGAATTCATGAAACAAGTGCTTCCGAGATTGTTTTAAGCCACGAAGTCCCACCGGAAAATCAATTCTCCCCCACCGTCATTTTCCAGATTCTCAATTGGAATCCGTTCTTGTAAAGCAAGACTCCATTCCTGGTATTCTACCTTCCTTCGTTTCCTTTTACTCTCTGAGATCAAAGAGTCCTGCGCCGGCGCCGTCGTCGTCAATGTCTGAGCCATCACAACTGCGGAATCAAAATCACGATCGTAGATTTGATCTTTACACACACAACAGAAAAGCTCAGCGCGATCAATGTCTACGAATATCTCGTGACTGGACAATGTACTCTCTCCATGCGCCGCCGCGTGTGGTGACAAGACACGACGGCGCAATTAACGCAAGCGTAGAGCCTCCGTCCGAATGATTCACCACATTCTCTACATTGAGTTACCTCCGCCGTTTCACGACGGATCGAGGCGTATCCTCCTGGTTGTTTGATTCTGAGACAATCCTGAAGCGCGTGGAACGGTTTCGCGCCACCATTGTTTGCAAGGAACTCGGAGAGATGAGGGCAAGAAGAAGGAGGTGTCTGATTCTTGATCGGTGACGGCGGGGCATTGGGGAGACATTAACGAAACCCTAGATTCTGAGGGCCCAACGGTCATGGATTAGATTGATCAAGATCCAACGGTTGTGATTTTTGGAAAATGAGAATGGATAAAAGATGCTGTTGCCACATATGACGGCGTTGATCGTTATATCTGTCTTTTAGCTTTTATGCCATTTTATAACATTTTTTGTTTTTTACCCATAGCATTTCATTTTATTTATACTAGGTCTAGGCAATGGAATATTGGAATCTGAAAGAATATTGAAATTCTGTAATCGAATATTGAAAATTTGGCATTTGAATATTAGGATATTCCATAATTCTAATATTCAAAAGTTTCACATTTTATCATAATATTCAAAATTCCACATTACTATATTCGGATATTCCGCAACGAATATTGGAATATTCGACTTGGTGTTGGTTTAAAATTTGAAAATTATAATTTGTTTGGTTTAAAACTAGTTTTACCAAATTGAGCAATTAAAAAGTTTGATTCGATTTGATTTTGGATATCTAATCTTCTCTTGAAATTGAAACCAACATTATCAAAAATCGATTATTTCAGTATTGAAAAATAACTTTTGTTTATCTTAATTTTATAAATGTGGAGAACATCAAGAAAATAAGAAGATGGGAGATGGTGGATGTTGGAGAAGAAGAAAACTAAAGATAAATAACGATAAACATTTCAAAAAGAACACATCAAAAAAGATGAGACGGGAGAAAGATGCCATAAATGAAAAAGAAATCCAAAGAAACAAAACTAGAAAGAAAAGATGTCTTAAACAGAAATCTCACATAAAGGGATATAAAAATGGAACTAAATCTACCTAGGATTTTTAGTTTATATAAGGAGTTAAAAAAATATTTCCTTCAGTTAGAGTTTGATTTTATCTAGAGATGAATCGATTTTCGAACTACTTTCTAAACATTTTTTATTTATGGATAATACTTGAGTTCATTCCTAGGGATGAATCTTTTTGTTCATTTTCTATATTCATCCAATCAGATTATGTTACATAGTATTATATTTAAATAAAAATAAGAAACTAAAATTAAATAAATAAAATATATAAAACTATACTCTAAGAGATAAAACTCAACGAATCCAAAGGTTAAAATTTTTATTTTTTTATTTTTTTTTATTTTTTTTATTTTTTTAATTTTATTTAAATACAATATAATGTGGCATAATCTTATTGGATGGATTTAGAGGAAGTGAATTCTTGGGTTCACCCCGAAATATTTTCTGTATTCATTATAGGAAAACAAATCTAAACAAATTTTGATTTTGGTTAGACCAATTCAATTTGTTAAGTAGATTTAAACTAATACTCATACTTAATTTCTATTTTAATTTCCTTCTTTTTATATAGACGATGGTTTCAATGTCATATTGATTTAGAGTGTGCAAAGATGGTAGAAAAATCACTGCAGTCGTGCGCATTCCCACCAAGGAATATTTCACAAAGCAGATTTGATTCATTCCAATTCCAGCACTACAAGCATTTTGATACATATCTTTCACTACAAGAAAAATACCGCAAAACTGACGGCCAATTCCGTCAGAAATCCATCGGAGTTAGCAAAATCCGTCGGCAATCCGTCGGTTTTTTGCGTCGCTTCTATCTCGTCGGAAATTAAATCTCCGTCGGAAATACCGAAATCAGGATTCCATCAGAAATCCGTCGGTTTTTAATCCGTCGGTTTAAAACCGACGGATTTCTGATAATTATAAACCGGCAATTTTAAGCGGATCTAAAACCGGCGAAATTACGGCGGCTTTAAAACCGGCGGAATTCAGCGGATATAAAACCGGTTTGAGGCGGAATTGTTTAATTTTTTTTTAATTATATAATCGAATTTTTAAAAATAAATTTTAAAATTTTAAAATTTTTTTTTATAATATAAATTAAAATTAAAGAAATAATAATTATAAAATATTGCAATAATTCAAATAAAAATTCAATAAATATAAAATAATTCAAATAAAAAACAAAAAAAATTAAAACAAACTAAAACTACGATGGCGGGAATCGGGATAAGAATTCCTCCATGCGTTGCTGCAATACCAGGTGATCCGCCTCCAATTTGTGGGTTCTCTCGCGTTCCGCTTCTTGTTGGAGGCGATCCGCTTCTCGTTGGAGGCGATCCGCTTCTCGTTGGAGGCGATTGGCTTCTTGTTCTTCTTGACTGTTGCAGCTGCGTCTTCATAGCTTCCATCTCAGCGTCTCATTATGCAGCTGTGCCCTAATATCGGAGAATCGCCGTAAAGCGAAGTTGCAGAAGAAGATCGTCGTCTGGAAGACCAAATACGACCTTTGGTCTTGAATTACGCTCGCGGTAAGCGAAAACTTTGTTAAAAATTAGAAATTACAAAAAGCGATTTAAATATATATTTTACTTACCTCGTAGGCGAATTCGTTAATCTTCTCGGACGGAAGATCGGTCATTGGGCGTTCGCCCGGTGAGTGGCTGAGAAAGGAGAAATCTTCCTTCATCTTCTCGTAATTGTCAGCGATCTCTCGAGCCAGCGGATCTTGGATTTCATGGTTCTTCCTGTTGGTATCGCGTCCTTGAGCAATGTGAGGCGGAAAGTTGGACACCGTCTTGCCAAAACTACAAAAATGAAAATTTAATAAAATATAAAATTATAAAACTAAAATAACAATAATTTAATTAAATAAGAAACTTACCAGTTGTTTGGCCGTGTGATCAAACTAACCGCTCCTAGATTGTCGTCGCCTTGCCTTTTCCTTCGCGATTGTTTGGCCTTGAGAATGAGTAGTGGAGCTTGTCTTGGTTGGTTCTTCACTCCGATAAGTGCATAACCCGCTCCATAGGCCCCGGTTTGGAAAGCAACTCCCTTGGGACATCATTCTCGTTCAGCTTCCATGAATACATTCTTGCTGCTTTTCTATCGAAGCATCGTCTAACCGAGGCGGTCATGTGGCTGTCACAAGTTAATACTTGTTGAAAATCAAAAAGTAAATCCAAATAAACTGTATTAAATAAAAGTAAAACAATTTAAAATATGAGCTACTTCACAAATTGGCGAAACCACAATTCCTGATCCGCCATCGGCATTTGGTTGTAAATAAAGTGCGGATGCGAAGCGTTCCATTGAGCGTCAGTTAATGGACTTGGAAATCCCATTTAGGAATCTCCAAACTACAAAGAAATTATTGCAAATAATTTGAATTGTAACTAAAGTAATAATAGAAAATAAATATTAAAATTCTTAAAATTAACAAAAACTGACCATGTGTCTCTGCCTTAATCCGGATGGAGCGCAGGCAATCTATCTCGTCATGGTTGGCGACAAAGTCCTCAGCGCTCATCTGCGTCGGTGCGATGAGGTTAAAGCGTCGGTATGGTGAGTGAAGCTCGGCATAGGCGCTGTCTCCGGGATATGTGTCTCGATGTAAAGAACTCCTCGAACGCACTTACCTCTCCGTGAGTACTCGTCGCCCCTTTGAATGGACAAACCGATCGTAATCCCTAGAAAAATTAAAAAAAAGAAATCAAACATTATATTAAAAATACTACAATCATCATAAATTTATATTTATAAGTATTAATTCCAAAACAATTATAAATTTGTAAATACATGATTATTACATGAAATAATTATACATTATCAAAAAAATAAAAAATTATCAAAAAAATATTTTAAATTCATTATTATTCCAAAACAATTATACATTTATAAAATAATGAATAATTGATGGAATTACTTATAAATTACTAAAATCATCATAAATTTATATTTATAAGTATTAATTCCAAAACAATTTAAAATTTGTAAATACATGATTTATAAAAGAATGAATAATTCATGAAAATAATTATAAATTACTAACATGATTAAAAATTATCAAAAAAAATAATCATAATTTTCTAAAAATTATAATTCATACCAAAATTAAGAAATTTTTAATGCATGAACATAATTATAAATAATTCAATAAATAAATAAATTAACAAAACAAATAATTTCAATAAACATAACAAACCTAAATCTAACAATTACAAACCTAAATCTAACAATTACAAACCTAAATCTAAAAATTACAATCCTTAATCTAACATTACAAACCTAAATCTAATAATTCTAATTTTCTAAGCCAATCAATCTAACTCAAAACCTAACAATCCATAATATAAACTTAAGAACTCACATGTTTGGGGGATTATGAGACATAATGATGAAGGATCGACGGTTGTAAACTTAATTATGTGAAATCAACAACAAGATCTAGAGCACAAAAAGGCTCGATTGGATCCATTGGAATAACCTGCTGGCTGTAAAGGATGCGTGTTCTGCAACTCCATAAATTCTTCCTCTAAAAAAGGTCCTTTGTAACTGTGCACCAAAGATCTGTCCAGTGTAACTCGAGGGTAACGAATATAGCACCAAAAAAACAATTTAATTTTGTAAGTATTATACCAAAATAATGAATTGAGTATTAATTACACTAATATTTGTACCCTACCTGCTCGACTTGTGATCCTAGAATGAATGGGTCATCGTTTCTAGTCTCCGATTTGAATTAACGGATGTAACACCAAATTGGTCCACATAAAGCCCGACCGAGTGTTGAATCATACCAATCACACTTGAAAACAATGCCCTCAAGTCTAACATTCACGGGTACCTTCCGATATTTCTTGAAGAACGCCGTAGTAAACATCATTGCGGATTTCTTTGAAATACCAAAATCTGAAGTTTGCGTTGTCCTTCTCTAGTCATGAACCCTAAACCCGTATCCGCATTGCGATATCTAGGATAAGAAGTTGCAATGTAGTTTGGACCATTAACAAATTCCAATAACCGTGTGGGAAATGTACGTCTTATTACTCCTTGAAACCTACAAAAATAAGTTGACAAATTAGTATTTCAAAATAATTTATTAAATGATTTATGGTTTTTAAACACTTACGTAAAATTCGCAACAGGCATAAATTCCTCCTCCTTATGGACTTGAAGCTCAATCTTACTGTCTTATCCATATAATACCGCGTATTAATGCCATGTAAATCTGTCGAAAACCAAAATAGTTGACAAGTTAATAATAACATATAAAATAATCAATTATACGTTAAATGACGCAAAAGAATTTTTGTTTACCTTTCGTATTACGTAATTTCTTCACAATTGGTTTAGGATATCGTATGCAAGTATTTAAACTCCTCTTGAGATAATTTATGCCTTTTTCTTAGCCCTGGCTTGACTTGGGAAAATAACTCTGGAACAACGGCGGGTAAATCGCTCTCTCCCACGATCATCATGGCGACTCGGCGTCTACTCTTCGTCTGAACCGGCGGAAGTAATATTCAGCAAACTGTGAGGCCTCTTCGTTGATGCTCAGGCGATAATAGATCCCTCTACTCTACTCGAATTCTTAACTTTTTCTTGGATGAAACATATACGCTCAAATGGATACATCCAGCGGTATTGAACCGGGCCCTCCTAGTTACGCTTCTCATGGGAGGTGGATGGGAAGATGTTCCATCCATCAAAGAAAGATGGTGGAAATATCTTCTCCAAATTACAAAGGATCGCGGGATATTGGCCCTGTAAATTTTGGATTCCCTCAGCGATAAGTGTTCTTGTGCGTAAATCGCGAAAAGCACTACTCCTGATTGCTTGGTGGGCGTCTTTATGAAGAAGATGAGCAAAAGCGAATGGAAGAAGCCTCTGCATCTGGCGTGACAATCATGACTCTTTATTCGATAAACTTTCCTTCTCCGTAATCGATGCGATTCTGATTAGATGCATATCCATCGATGAATTTAACATCATCGTGAATCCAATCAAAAATTATGTTTTCTTTCTTTGCTTAACGGTATAATGGAAATGGACATTGACCATTTGGGAGCACTTCAAAAAACCTCGATCGTAATATCTTTGGCAAGTCTAATCTAGATTTCATATTGTCTTTCGTCTTCCTTGGGCGTTTAAGGCGGTGTTCATGATGTTCTCAAAAGTTCTTCTCAGCGTGCGTCGCATCAAGATTATGCCGATAAATGGTTATTCGATAAGGCAAATCCGAAATATGCTCTTCTTGTGCTAGCTATGAAATTCATGACACCATAAATAGGTTCATGTCCATTACCCCACAATAAAGTCGTCTCGGCACCGAAATCTCTCAATTGCTCCAATAAAGTCTTACCGTCTATCTCGGGTGGTGGACCATCAAAACTTCCCTACCTTTACGTAAACATTATTCTCGAGCGGCGATCACGGATGATCGCTCGGTAAAAATCTCCTATGACGATCAAACCAACAACTTTTACTGCGTGCCGGTTGGAATGCATCGGTGTTGTCTTGGCAATATGGACACGATAATCTCCCGTGTGTTGTCCATCCGGATAACATACCATATCTTTGGAAAATACGCTTATGGTCCACATAAGCACCATACGCATCTTAAAGTTTTGCTGGGTTGAAACGTCATGCGCTTCCACACCGTGCTCCCATAGCATTTATAACTTCATAGATCAATGGCTGGAGGAATATATCAAGTGATCTCTTCGGATGCTCTGGGCGAGAACAAGAATCGAGAGATATAAAACTCTCTATGCGTGCGCGAAGATGGAGGCAAATTGTAAGGGTTACAATTACGGGCCTAACAAATACTTCCTTCCATACTTCTCAAATGGGTTAAAGCCATCTGTACATAACCGAGGTACGCATCCTTCGCTCATCGTAAAATCCGGATACAATGATTGATAATGTTTCCAAGCCTGCGTCTGAAGGATGTGTAATATCTCCATCTTGGCGATGTTCGCATGTCGTCTCATTGGCTCTGCCGTCTTTGAGAAGTATATAACCTCTTAACCTCTGTTATTGGTAAATACCACATCGTTTATATGGAATTTGAATTCTGCCCTACTTTCGATCTCAGTGGTTTCACGATAAAATCTACATCTTTTTCGATTTTCATCTTCTCTCCAATATAGCATCTGGTTGTCAATGCCGCATCTATTACCTTATCCGGTAACCGAAGACCGGATACAAGTTTTTGTACCTCGTAGTATGATCCGGGTAAAAGATTATCTTCAGTGATAAATCTTTAGCCCGATCTGTTATCGCGTAGCCTCTTACGCTTAATTGTAATCCGTCTTAATCGTCATCAATCTACTTGTAGATGATAAAGCGAATGACCTTCTTTACACCCTTTATATAGTGGCTGCTTTGCGGCATCTAACATATCAAAAATCTTCTTGCTTCTACATTAGCTTCTTGAACTTATATCTTTCTTACCGTTTAAACTCGACGTTCTCTCTAAGCGCGTCATTCACCGTCTGCGCTCCCCTACTACATCTACTTGGTCTACCTCCTAAACAATCTTAGACAGTTGGTTCACTAGTCTTACCATACTTTCGACATTTGTTTCTCCATGTAAATACCGTATCTTGTAACCGGCGTAAACCCATTCCTTATCCAAATGATGTCAATTATCTCTATCATGACATTACGAGAATTCCTACAAATTGAACATGGACATTTTAACTTACCTGATTTTTTGAACATGTGGTTGCTTTCCCTACTTCCATGAACTTCGTATATGCTTACGTACTCCTCGTTCAAGTTGTTAATCTCCGGATCCATCGATCGTCCATCCGTGATCGAAAATATCTAGGCATATTTTTCACTTTTTTTATAAATTAAGTATTAAGTAAACAAGAAATGAGAGAGATATGAAATTAAGATTGTTGTGTAATGGGATGGATGAAGGAGAAACATATATATAAACTTCGTTTCGTCGGTTTCCGTCGAATCTGTCGGTTCTAATAGTAAATTCAGCGGCTACATTAGCGTTCATATTATCCGACATATTTTGAAGCCGTAAAATCCGTCGAATCTGTGGCATGGATATCCGTCGGAAACTCCGTCGAATATATGGCGTAGATTTCGTCGGAAATTTCCGAATTTCAACGGATTTCGGAATTTTCAAATCTCGAAATCCGTCGAGAACGTCAATCAACGGAATTATTATCCGTCGGAAATTCCGTCGGTTTTCTGGTAGATTTCTTGTAGTGTACGATAAGTTATGTGTTTAAAATGAATGGGTTTTATTACTTGTGGGTTTATTTGAGTTAACCCAATGGGTATTGTGTTAACATGTGGATATTTTTTGAATCAGATGACTAAAAAATATATGCTTTTAAATTGAAATATTGTATATTAGTAAAACAGTTTTCCAATAAAATAGCTTAAAATTACTTCATAAAATTATCTATCAAGTTGTTCTTTCCTTTGTAGAAATCATGGGACCAAATATTGCTAGTCAACAAAAAAATAGTTTATTGGTATGCAAGATACTACAAGTCAAATTTTAGTCCACTTGTCATATATCCCATCATGCATCATACAAGTAAAGTTTTAGTCCACTTGTTTATTCGCATACTAAATTATTAGATGAATAACATCGAACATGTATTGATTCAATAGAAACTTGGACCAATTTTCCTTACTTTAGCAATCAAAACTAAATAAAGGAGAAAAACATCCCAGTATACCAAATATTCAAAACCTAATAATCCATTAAACACACAATAAAACAATTGAAAATGTGATGGAGACGTACATATATAAATATTACAAAAGAGTAATCAAAGAATGACAAAGCACTAGACAATATACAATAATAAGAATCGTGAAATAAGACTGATGACAAGCCTATAAAACTAAGAAAGAAGTAGTCAGTATGAAAAATCATTAAAGACTGGAATACGTTGTTGCTGCTGCTGAGATAAATGATGAATATCCTTGACGATGTCGAACACAGCTTCAGGTTGCGCCAACTTAAGAGCATTCTCTGACATTTTCTTTAGTTCTTCTTTATTGTTACTGAACCAATCGGCCACAATTTTAGCCGTTTGTTTGGGGCTTCAGTGAAAACTCCAGCCCCATTGTCCCAACTATACGGCACATTGCCTTTTTCCTTTGAGAGTTACATTACAATTCACACGGGTTAGTTTGTGGATAATGATGGATGATTATAATCTCTAGGGTAAAAGCAAAAATGTGTATATGTACCTGTCCAGGAATATAGTCATTGAGGATAATTGGGAGGCCGCAAATCAATGCTTCTGCAATCGTACCTGGACCGGCCTGTTGGGTGTCATAAACACTTGTAAAGTTTATGGGGTTTTTTTCTAAAAAAGAACTTAAGGAGTACTATTCATATATACAAGAAAACAAGAGAAGTTCTCACGGTTTCCGATGAAAATTTGATATTTTTATGATCCGTAGAAATTTTTTTTTTATTAACCGTCAACATTTTTATATGGCCATAGTAAATAGTAATATGAAGGAGGTGGAGGATTGAAAGATATCATGAATTACCTTTGTGATGATGCAATCACAAGCTCCCATCCATTTTTCCATTTGGGTTTCAAACCCAGGAACCTATGTATATAGATATATATAAACACCACACAACAAATCATCAATCACTACCTATATTAAGTATTACATTAGCAGTGAAAAAAATTACATTTTAATTTGTACCTTGATCGGAATTTTCCATTCCTGGGATGCTAATGCAGAAGTAAGGGTTTTGTTCCGGCCGCATATGACAATCAATTGTCCTATTGGTTTTTTTTCTTTAGAGTTGTATAAAGAATCTCCGAGGGCTATAGCGGTTTTTTGAACCGGACCCATTCCTTCACCGCCTCCCATTAATAGAACCGCAGGTAAATTTAAGTCTATTTCAAGCTCTTTCCTTAGTTCATCCTGACAAAACACATAATAATAGATATGGTTGATTTTCTAGTGATTGAAAAAAAAAACTCTAATTAATGGTATGAATTGGACAAGCTTTACCTTGTAGATAATGGTTCGAGGGAAAGATGGACGAACGGGTAAGCCAAAGACACGAATCTGAGAGTCATCAAGGCCATCTACTAAAGCTCTCTTCGCAACCTCTTTGGATGGGCAATAACATCTGCTGACTCCATGATGGAACCTATTACATCAAAATTAAATTTTCTAAATTGACCTTTAAGGTTATAAATATCTCATATCTATCAATATATATATATATATATATATATATAAATATAAAAAGTTGCTTTCTCATGAAATAATGTCTACGAACAAAATGATCAGAATGATTTTAGATGCCTTTTTGTTATTATTTTATTTAACCAACCTTTTAGTTTGTAATATAAACTTATGCTTATTAGTATTACTATTACCTAAACAAAAAAAGTACCTGAAACTTAAGACTTTTGCTGTCGATTCAAATAGTAACTCTAAATCTAACCCTATAACTAATTAAATATTGTGTCTTAACCAATTCATTTATATTAATACATATTTCAAACTTCAAATAAAAATCTAAAATATATTGTCAGCTGGTAAAACATTGCTTTCAAAAGTATCATACCCGTTATTGTCTTGGATGACTAATTGGACAGGGTCCAACCGAATTTAACCGGCCGGATCAGATATAATAAAAATACGAAAGAAATAAATGACCTATGGACCTGTATACATTTAAAAAACCTGCTTATTGATATATAAAAAATTGCGGGATACATCAAATATATTTCAACTAATTGATATTTTGTTTTTTCTTTTTAATTGATAAAATTAGTTGACCAAATTTTTTTACTAAAAAGTTATTCAATATTTTTATGGCAGGACGAAACAAGTACTTAATTAGTATATAAGCGTTGTAACATCAGCTAACCATGTACGGTGGCAGGTGTTAAGATCAGTGATGACCGTAACGAAAATGACTTTCTTATGAAGTCCTTGCCATTTCATTACCCACAATGGGATGTGTTGCATCAAAGGGTGTACGCTAATAATAATGTCTGGTTTATACTCCATTAAACCGGTCTCTATTTCTCTGTACACCCAAAAAAAGAATAAAACAACATTATATTGATAATCTATATATATATAGTGGCAACTAAAGGATCATAAGAAAGGAAAATAAAAATGGTTAAACATTTAAGTACTTGGCATAGTAAGCAGCAAGAGCACTGAGATAGCTTTTGTGGATCCATTTGGGAGAGGTACCATGAAACGCGACTGACCAAAGACCAACATGTTTCACCATGAACTTGTACTGTCTCTCCATGTCGTTCAGTGGCCATCCTGTGTATTCTTTCCAAACATCTTTTATGATTATCTGTAAATAAATATACTCCTATTAATTAGTTCCTAGAGAAACAATTGTAATCTCACTCTGTTTCATTTTATTTGTTGTTTTTAGGTTTTAGCCTTAAATTAAGAAAATATTCAAATTTTCTTTTTTACCCTTCATTAATACACTAAACAAGTTTTTTCATTGGTTATCGTATTAAAATAGTAAGGATAATAAAATAAATTTTATTTAAAATTTGCATTAGAAACCAAAACAATCTTTTTTTGTAACAAAAAAATCGTAAAGCTCAAATAAAGTGAAACGGGAGAATCCTAATAACAAAATAATGCGAGTTTTAAGTTATTAATTAACAACAACAAAAAAAGGAACGTGGGACAGATTTTAAGACATCAAATGTTGACATCACTAATGTATCTCCGACAACCTGGCAAACGCCAAAAATCCACACTAGGCTACAAAATTTCCAAGTAGATATTTGTTTTTTCTTTTTCTTTTCTTCGTCAAAATCATGGTGACCACTGCGACTGCTTTAATATTGACGGCTTAGATTCATCGAGATTTCTATTAGAATCAGAAACTTCTCTACAATTTATTATCAGCTTAATCAACTGGAAATATATATCAAACTATACATATTTAATTTATTCCGTGTAAATACAACCAACTTAGAAATTTTATGAATGTACTCCTTCAAAACACTCTATCTTTTCTATTTTATTAAATGTTTTAGCTAAAAAAAAGCGTGTATTAAACAAATTATTTTTTCTTTATAAAGTATAATATAATATCTTATTTTAAATTTATTCAACCAATCAAAATTTAAATTTTGCATAAAACCTGCAAAAAATCTAAGTTTTGTGGCGTAAGTAATTTTATTTCTTTTATTTTTATTATGTAGCTCATAGGTTTCATGGAGGCTATTATGGGTTCCAACCTTATGCGTTGGAGTCAAGGTAAAGAGAATGAAGATGAAGATATAATAAATAAATAAAAATATTTACCCTATAGTCATCTCCGAATTCGATCTTGAAGGCGTCACGGATGGCCTCAGCGGAAGCACGGTGGCCACCACCGGTATCACTCATGAGAATAAGAACTGTTTTTATCCTCTCTGCTCCCATCTGCTCCATCTCCATAACGTCTTCCTTTTCATTGAACCCTCTCTTCTTCATACTCACCTTCCCGGAATAACTTGAAGTGTAGTCATGATCATCGACGGTGGAGATATTGAAATTGCTAGAGACTCGTCGAAACACCTTCTCCGTGATTGAATCAGACCGTGTACGAGGAGAAACTACTTTCATCAATATTTGTTGTTGAAGAAATAAGAAGAAGACCGATGGTTGTGTTTCTCTGGCTGGTTGGTGTGATCTTTATGGAAATTTTTCTTCTGTTTTTGGGGTTTTAAATTTTTTGTAGCAAAATAAATGGAAGACCAAGTTGTTGCTTTGAATAATTATTTATTTGAGGAATGATGCTGGAATTATTCTCTTTTTTTTGTTCCTATAGTTTTGCTTCCGTATTTATATTTCGTGTCTTTATTGTTTTTATGTGGGGTTTAATTTAGTGGAAGAGTAACAAGGAATAAATGCAGCTTGGAGCAGTCGGATCTGCCTTTGGTTTCGGAATCTTCGGATACGAAGATTCGGATATTCGTTGTATCACTAATAATAATAATAATATTAAAACAGCTTGACCTTTTTAATTTTATTTTAATGACTTGGATGCTCCTTTTATTTGGTTTGTTCGGTTCTGTGATTATATTAACCAAGTTCTGAATAGGTTAAATTAAATTTAGTTTAATCTGGCTCCACTTTTAAATAATTAAATAATTGTTTTTTTTATTCAAATTAATTTTGCCTTCACCTTAGTGTTATTATGAATGTCAAATACATGGTTCATTTCAAATTTCTACTTCTACATGAAATGGTATACACATACACATACCCTTTCAAATTACTGTGTATAATTTATAGGGAAAATACCGTAAAAACCTCTAACTTGTCAACTTTTTCTAACGAAAACCTCAATTTTTTTTGTTTTCAAAACAAACTTCCAAGTTAACAATATTTTCCAACAAAAATCTCGAACTATTTTTGTTTCTAAAACAAACCTCTAATTATAAAGTTTTGCTTACTTAAACCCTTAGATTTCCAATATTGAACCTCGTCGATGATTGGTGACGATCTATAACAACTCCGTTAACTATTTGGCAATTCTATTAATCCTCTTTTCACATGTTTTTGCGTTGTTTTTGCTAAGGAAAAAATGGGTTTACTACTCTGACCTATGGTCTGCATGTTGGATCGCGTGAGTTGCAGGCTAATCTCGTGTCAAAATATTTCTTTACTTTATATGTTTATATAATTATATATGAGAATCTTCCACTTATTTGATGAGATGGTTAAGAGATTATCTATGGTTAAACTTATCTTAAAAACCTCAACTTTCAAATATGGACGTTTAAATCCTAAAATATTAAATACCTAAGTTTTATTGACTTCGTTATATTATCTATGCGTTTGAGGCAAAAATTTAAATCGAGGCGAACGCGTCTACGAGGTTAAAGCTTCGATTATAGCAGCTTTCGTCGAATCAAACAACGTTGTTTCCCTCTTACTAAAAAACATTAACTTTCAAAATGTTGTTTCAATGCCTAAGTTTTCATTGACTTTATGATTAAATGGTTAAATTATGTTGACTATTCTATTTGAGACATGTTGAACCATAGAAGTTTAATTAGGATTTTTTGATGTTATAGTTGCACCTTGAAATATTGCCTACGTACCCTTGAGAAGGACCAAGCCATTAAGTAGTTCATGGAGATTCGTGGATGTGTTTCGAGATGATTTCTAGATGTGATGAATGAATGAGTCGATTCGTATCTGGATTATTCGATGATTTGTGAAGAGGAGGGCAATTCTTTATTTATAGCGATTTGAAGAGGTTTAGGGCTTCTTTTTCATTTTTGAATTAAGATTTTCTTTTCGTCCAAGATTTCCCTTTTCGAGTTTATTTCCTTTTCTGAGCTGATTAAGTCGGTTTAATTCTTCATGGACCAATTCGATTGAGCTTTGAGAGAAGTCGGTCTTAATTTGGGTCGGGACTAAGTTAGAGTGCTAAATCCGGTACCAACAGTTAGTCCCCCCAGTTCATTAGAACGAATATTGAGTTTTGACAAAGTAAGAAAAAATGACCAGATATAAATTGAGATCGACTTCATGTGGGGTTTGGCGATCGAAAATGAGCTCGGTTTAAAGACTTGATCTGAGGGCGATGTGAGGTTTTAAGACTTCCTGCAAGGCTGAGCTCGACTTTAAGACTTGATCCGATGTGAGGCGGCGTGAGGTAGAGCTCGGCTTAAAGACCTGACCGCGAGGTTGGTATTGGTTTTGATGGCGTGAGGATGTAGGCGATGTAGAGACTTGATCGAGGTGTAACTTCGACTTGTAGAATAACAACGTGAAGTGAATCTCGTCTTTAGAAAACCAAGGAGGCGTAACTTCGACTTTAAAAACCAATGTGAGGTGTAACTTCGACTTGGAGACTTGATCGATTACTCTAGACTAGGTGTGATCTGCAGCTCGACTTACCCGTCTAAAGCAACGATGTCCAAAGATGAAATATTCAATGTCGAAGAGATAAGTGTGACGAACCGTTTAGATGACTTGGGAGTTAAGTAGTATTGAAAATCTTTTGAATTTCTCTTCTCATTGCGAGCGTGAAGCTCAGCTTTTTGAGTGATGTAACTTGCTGAATATAAGGCCCGACTTAGCGATTTAGTTGTTCTTTTGAATGCTGGCGTGAGGCTCGGCTTACTCCGAGGCGGATCTCGGTTTTGTGGCGATGAGAGCCGACTACGATGTGAAGCTAGGTTCGACTTAAACTCTGAAGTGAGGTTGGCTAGTGATCGACATTGATTTTTAGCTTGATGTAACTTGTAGCTCAGACCAGCTTATACTTTTTCCCTTAAATATGTAACAAGTCGAGCCCCGATTTATGCGGCGAGATCGGCTTATTTATTTTGGGTGACTCCTTGAAAGATCAGACCCCAATTATCGCGGATGTCGACTTATTTTTCTTGGGTGACCCCTTCATTTGTGGTGGTTGAACCAAACTTATTTACTCATCGTACTCTTAACAGACAAATACCTGGCATGGGCATTGTTGTGAAGAGAGCGTAGTAAAGATGAAAGTTTGAGTTTAGAATCCGAGGCATGGCTTGGCTTGCATAGAGGGCGAGGCTGAGCTCGGTCTTAAAGATATGTGAGGCTCGATGCTCGGCTTAGATGTATCACGAGGCTCAATGCTCGGCTATATTTGCAAAAGATTTTTTTGTGTAATTTGAGCATTGAGCTCGGCTTATCCTCGGTCTGGGATTTGACTTGACTAAATCTGGCGGGTGCTCGGCTTTATATTATAAGCGAGATGAAGATTGGTGTAAAGTTTTATGAGTGTGAACTTCGGCTTAAATAGCGTGGGGCGTGCTCGGCTTAAAGATCCGCGAGGCTCGATGCTCAGCTTAGATGTTGATGAACTAGCAAAGTCCATGCGAAATCTTGAGTAATTGTGAAGAAAAAGTGAATAATGATTAGAATAGCTTATCTTGGTTGGAGACGTCATTGAAGCGGAGATGGTGTGAACCAGAGACGATGTGGTAAAGGCTTGTCATGATAAGTTCTCTTTTAAGCTCGAGTTTCTTTTTCTTGTTTTTGCTCGGTAGACGATCTTCTTCTCTTAGCTTTGTTGACTAGTGTTTCTTTCATTTTATTTTTGTAGTTCGGTTGAAGAGCGTCTTCTCTTAACTTGAAGGGTTTTCTTCTCTTGATTTCCTACCTCGTAATTGATTGTTTTCTTCTGCTCCGTCTTCTCAACGGCGAGCTGGGATAACTAGTGACGAGATGAGACCTCTCAAAGGCAAGCTGAGACTATGAATATCAAGTTGGGCTGCTCAATGGCGAGCTGGCTGCTTCAATGGCTAGCTGGGCTGCTTAATGGCGAGTTGGGCTACTCAATGACGAGCTGGGCTGCTTCAATGGCGAGCTGGTGAGTTTGTCGAGCTCAAGCTTAGGTAAGCTTTGATCTGATTCTATTGTGTTGAGACTGTCTAGCATCGGATGCACAGATTAAGCTATAGGGTTCGGAATAGTTTGATGATAGAGACGAGGTTGGTCTTTATAGAAAAATAAGTCTTGGGGCTTTCCGTTGATTTGTTGGAAGTTTCATGGTTCCTTGTGGTTTTCTGGAAGGCGTGTCCGAAGTTGGTCGATCTGATAGTGGTGGACTGGGTTTTAGTCGTTGGACAGATTAGCATCTCTTAGGAAACTGGCGATAACTTTCGCCATACAGATCGGATTAAGCTGAGGTCGACTTTTGTAAAATCTGACTTTCTGGGCAATCGTGGATATGTCGATCTTCTCCTAGTTAAATCGAACTCCTTTGGAAAATTAGCCATAAAAGCGGTTTGGATATGTTTTTAGAGTTTAGGTTAGAGTCGTGCAGTTGCGGAAAATGGCAATAAAGTTTGTAAGACATGTCGGATTGAGGCGATGTCGGGTTTTCTGGAAATTTGATTCTTGAGGCAACCCATGGATAGTTCGATCTTCTCATGGTTCATAGATATCCTTCTGGAAATTGCCGCATGGGGAGACCTGGATATTGGTTTTAGGGTTTTGAGCAGTGAATCTGTTGCGAGGCGGTGATAACTCTTGGCGGATAGCTCGATGAAAGTGAGGTTGGCTTTATGTAAAAGGTAACTCTTGCGGAAATCCATGGATAGGTCAACCTTCTCATGGGTCGTCCTATTACGTTGGAAAATACGCCTCCTAATAGGCGGACTGGATCTATTTTAGGGTTTGAACCGTGTGCTCGATGTAGAACAACTATGATAACTTTCTTGGGACCGTCGGATGGGCCTGAGATTGGCTTCTATGGAAAGATGATTCTCGGGGCCTTCCGTGGATAGTTATCGTCACCTGGAGTCGATGTAGTTAAATCGGAAATTGCCTCAAAAAGATGCCGTAGGATATGTCTTCTAGGGTTTCGACCGGAATTCATCTGTTTGAAGCGTTGATAACCCTCGACAGGACAGGTGGGTTGCTATAAAGCTGATTCTCGGGGCCTTGATGGACTGGTTGTGATTCACCTGGGTCGTCCAACTCTGCGGAAAATTGCCTCGCAATGAGGTGGGTTGGATCTGCCCTTTGTTTTTAAAACTTCTGTCGCCGAGCTTTGGCTTTTTGTTTGATTCCCCACGGACGGTGCTAATTTTTGAACCATAGAAGTTCAATTAAGATTTTTGATGTTATAGCTGCGCCTTGAAAAATTTGACTCGTATTCTTGAGAAGGGATCAAGCCATTCATAGTTCATGGAGATTTGTGGAAGTGTTTCGAGATGATTTCTAGATGTGGTGAATGAATGAGTCCATTTGTATCTGGAATATTCGTTGATTTGTGAAGAGGAGGGTAACTCTTTATTTATAGTGTGATTTGAGGAAGTTTAGGGCTTCCTTTTCTTTTTTGAATTAAGATTTTTTTTTCGTCCAAGTTTTTATTTTTGAGTTGATGTCCTTTTTGAGCTGATTAAGTCGGTTTAATTCTTCATGGGCCAATTCGATTGGACTTTGAGAGAAATCGGTCTTGATTTGGGTTGGATCTAAGGTAGAGTGCTAAACCGGTACCAACAAGACGCGACATTAGATTGAGAGGCGGAATACATTTAGGGGTTAAAGTTTTAACATTCTTTTATCGATTATTTGAATTTCCAATGAATATTAAAAAAGAGATTGAATTGGTTATCACCAATGCATAACGCTTAAACCGATAGCTGATAAAAATGTTAAAATTATTAAATATTTTCTTAATAACCAATTTGATGGATGCAAATTGAATCAGTTATCACCATGCTTAAAAAACTCAATCTTAGAAGGATTTTTAGAAAATTCCCATGATTCCAGGTGGATCCATGTAGCAAAAAGTTGTTGGTTTCTGTTTCTCCATATTAGTGTTCATCTTCCCATTTTATAAAGAAATTTCCACCAAATATAATTGTTGCCACTGTCCATCGATAGGTTTAACAAGCATTGACACCCTTATCTACAATACCCGGAGAGTTTACTTCTTTAACTCAGATGTCGAATTCTACGATTTGTTTTTTACGTTGTGCGAGAATCTCAGTTATGAATCCGACAACTCACTTCAAATCAATAAACTCTCAGACTAAAGCCAGTGAAGAAGTAGTTTGATGGCAAAATGTAGAAGAGGTATATATTATCTAGCAACAAAGACTATAATATTTGTGTTGCAACGTGTGAACAACATATATTTATTTTATGCCATTGACCGCCTAAGATAACTGGATCTTATAGCCCAAAGCTGCTTCCCAACAGCTTCCATGTCTAGCCGCTCTTTTCGTGTGGGAGCGCACACTGAAATGCCAAACTGAACATCTTTCTTAGTATCTTCTCGTCTACTCGATCCCTCGCGTTTGGATCCACCAGTTCAAACACTTTCCCTTCATTGTACTTGTCGAATGCCTGCAAAAGAAACCCCAAGAATTTTGAAAATGCCCCCCAAACTCACAAAGTAGATTTAGTAAGTGATTCAAGTTTAAGTGACTTACCCAACGAACAGTAATCTTCTCATCATGAGGTCGTCTTGTCTCGACTGGGCGGCGGCCTGTGAATATCTCAACAAGTAAAATACCGAGCGAGAAAACATCGCTTTTGGCAGTGAGCTGATAAATCCTCATGTATTAGGGATCAAGATAACCAGCGGTTCCTTTCACTTGAGTTAAAATGTGGGTCTGGTTGGAGTCAGTAGGACCGCCTCTTGCGAACCCAAAGTCTGCCACTTTGGCTCTCATGCTATCCGTGAGGAGAATGTTAGGCGATTTTATGTCACAGTGGATTATTTGTCTTTCTGTTTCAAAGACAAAAGAATCGTAAAATATATAAAAAAAAAAGGATCCTTGTAAGGTTTTAGGATGAAGCAAACAATAATTATTCTCCACCTGCATAAGAATGGAGATGGGTCAGTCCATGGCAGACGTCGATCACAATCTCCAACCTTTGATTGAAATTAAGTATTCCACGAGGACCTCCTGCAATAATAACAAAAGGATCTTTTAATGTTTTATTCATATGCTTTTATAGCCGTTACAAGTAGGAGAAAATGTAAATATAGGTTCTTACCATCCAAGTGATCCCGGAGGTGTACCATTTCTGACAAACTCGGTTTATAATAAATCGCTCGTCTCCTTTATCAACATAACCAAGAAGCTTCACTAGATTCCGATGACCAATTTTAGACAAAAGGTCAACTTCACTTTTGAATTCCGTTCGTAGATTCTCAAAGTGTTCCTGCAAGAAAATTATAATCAAATACTCATAAACACTTGAGACGTTTTTTATTTATTTTCGTCTTACTTCAGATTGTAAATTACAAACCAGCATTTTTTTAGTCTTAACCTTCTATTCGCAAAAGAGCAAGTGCAAGATTAAAACACAACGTTCCCTAATTGAGATCCTAATCTTGGATCACAAAGCACCATTACTCAAAAAGACTAAAGCTCATATGATTAGCGTGAAAACGTCATTTCCTAATACTACAAGCCGAAAATGTTAAAGGTAGATACGTCATTTGATTGTGTAAAGGTTTGAGTATTAGTGTCTGTCTGTATAAGGACTTGATGTAATAAACTATAATACAGATTCGATAACACAACAAAAAAAAAAAAAGTTTAAACTGAAGAATTATTATAATACCTTTTTTGCTCGTTTTATGGCAACAAACTGGCCGTCATCGAGAATGCCTTTATAGACTATCCCAAAGCCTCCTTCACCAATTTTTGGTCGTCTGAGAAATTGTTGGTTGCTGCAGCAATCTGACTCATGCTCAGATTCAAGGGTCCCAGTCTACTAACTCTCGGGGGACATAGCATATCTAGATGGGCTTTGCGGTACCGGGGCGGACTTGGTGGTGCCGGAATGGACTTGGCGGAATCTTATCAGAAGAAGGGCTCATTTCAAAGAGAAACCTGGTGCACTGTGATAGGATATAAGAAGAGTCTTTAAGTCAAATATAACTCCATAGCTGAACAAAAGAACAAGAAACATTGCTCTGATAACAAAATGAAAACTTCCATCTTTGGGGGTCTGAACAATTCAATATACTGACCTCATACCAGTAGTATAGTACTAAATGCTGTTCCCTAAGTCAATGTCTATGTGACTAAACATTCTTACGATGGACTAACTCTATTTCTTGATTTGTGCTAATGAACTAAACTGTATTATGTGAAGATAAATTGGTCACCTGAGTTTGATTCCTTGGGTAGAACTTCATGACTATTTGCTTTCCTCTCCTTATGAAAACAAGGACAACATATTGCACAACAGAAGAGAAGAAACCGCTTGCCGCCATGCTGATCACTTTAACATGGCTATATTTGTATTCAGATCCAGCCTCATTATTTTTGGAATCTTCTACAGATTTTTCATCCAAAAACCTTCTCCCTGCATAGAAGCAGAAGCATTTCAATAACTAAATTCAGTGACTGTGTGGTGCACATAAAAGCCGAAATACCCAAATAAACTATTTTAAAATTGGTGTAAATCTATCAGAGGAACACAAAATTCTCTTAAATAGATTTCTGTATTACCTAGTAGATAGTGACCTGTGCAGAATTAGTCACTGAAAGAGTCCTCAAAGATACAACCTTTGGCTTTATGAAACCTAATAGCTTTGCAAAACCGGACTATATCACCGGATTCCCATTAATTATAAACAAAGTCCCTTGATGATAAGGCTTTGTGTAAGTCAAATGATCAGAGAGACAAACACTCGTGCCCACATAAGATGCTGATGCAGAAGCTTCCTTGGGATGTAATAACATTAACAAACCCAAAAAAGAAATAAACACCAATCTTCTGAAACTTAAATCATCTCCACCCATAATTGGATTATTTAACAAAAGACTCAGCTTTAATAAACCATTCATAAACCCAATTATGAGAATCTTTCGGTTCTTGAGATTTTCCCTAAACCTGTAGAAGCAAAACTCAACTTTAGAAGACATCCAACATTTAAACTCAAGTCAAGGTTCTAAACCCTAAAAGACTTGAATTCTTGCTAAATACCAATTCAACTATAGTAAAGATCCAGCAAGAGACTTGAACCTCACCTAAATCCTAGAAAACCTCAATTTCTGAATTCAAAGGTCTCCAAAAAAAACAAAAATCAATACTGCGGAACCAAATTAAGCTAGAAGCCATAACATTTGGATGGCTAAAGAGATTAAAAAAAAAATTGCGATTACCAAAAATATCTTGACTTGAATTTGTGGACTAGACCAATTTAGAAAACCCAGAAAATTTAAGAGAAGACCAAACCTGGAACACGATCTTGTAGCTTTGACTTGACTGTACAGTATTTGAATCAGTTTGACCGAATACAAAGCTTTAATTCTGTTTCAGACAAGCAAACCAAAGAAAGAAGACTAATAATAGGCAAAAAAATTATATTTGTCGGAGTTAGAACGTGGTTACGATCTCATTGGAAGACACTTCGAAGATTCGTGTTCTGTTTTTTTCCTGTCTGGAAAATTCGTGTTATTTTCATTTTTGTTTTCTTTTTGCAACTTTTTCTATTTCGGTGACGTGACGGACTGACGGTAACAAAACAACAACGTTGAATGAGAAAAAGAAAAATAAGACCGCAAATCAGCGGTTGAACCAGACAACAAACCGGATTGGAATTAAGAATAGATTCATTAGAACCAATAGAACCCTACAGAATTACAAAATTACAAAATTGAATGGTTCAAATTAGCAACTAACCTCGGTTTGGTTGAATTTTGTGAAGTTCTACTTCCAAAATTTTAAACTCCCACAATAAATTATCTAGGTGATAACTTTGTTAATTTATACGTTTAATGTGGTTTCGGAGTTTCATCATCACTTATTAATTTCATTAATGAATTTCAGCTATAATTTACTGATGTGGCACTAATTTTAATTTTTAAATTAATAAAAATAAAATTTTATTATAATTTCTATTTACTAAGTTTAATCTATTTTTTTAAATTTCAATAAAAATGACACAAAATAATATAATTAAAATCTCACTAAAAAGAATCAATGGAACGACATTTTAATTAAAAAACATGTTTCTTTTTTTTGCTTTTTTATTGGAATTACTAAAATAAATTAATTGTAGTAAATAGAAAATTTAATAAAAAATGTTTTATTAGTTTAAAAATTAAAATTATTAACATATCGATAAAGTTCTCAAAAATAATAATTTTGTTAAAAGCCCGAACTCCATTCAAATCCCCGGACAAATATCACGGGAAGAGGCGATACAAAACTACCAGTGTGAACTCAAAAGTCACATTGAAGGCTTAAAAGTAACAAAGTTGCCATCTTGATATTGTAGTGTGGGAGTTCAAAACTTTAGAAGTTTAAAGTAGAAATGGTTTGCATCTTAAAAGTTTGTTTATAAAATTTTCTCCTTATTATAGTAATATGCCTTATATTCATGATAATTTTTGGATATATTAAACATGTTAATATGGAATTTGAGTAAAACGGGGCCTACAATTTTATGTGAAGACCCAACAATGCATGTGTTTCTCCAAACAAATGAACGATATATCACAAGAGATAGAACCAAGCATATTCCTCTAAAGTTCCTTTCATACACCCATAAACTTGAAAAAAATAAAAGATATTGAAGTAAGATATGTTTGATGAAAATGATGCAGATCTCTTCACAAAATCATTACTCACCACTATGTTCCAAGAACAACATGCCAATAACATTCGAATGCATCACTAACAAGACATGCGATATTGATCACTCGAGGAAGAAGCATAGTTATATTCTATTTACCTAATATAACTCTCTTATTAGGTTTTCCTAGATTTTTTTATAAGGCAACGATTATATAATGCAAGAGATGATATTAAAACCAATGTCTAAAAAATACTTTCTTAAAAATTAGAAAAAAATCTCATAAACAGATAGGTCAAATTAACACCAAATATAATATATACTCCCTCTGTATTATAAAGATTAATTTTCTAAGTATTTCACATAGTTTAAGAAACAATAAATCTTTAATAATAAAATGCATTACTTTTTAACTTTAAACACTTTTTCATATCTATAAACCAATAGAAATTTAAAAATTAAAACATTCTAAATTAATATTTTTTTGAAAATTACAATTTACTAACATTAACTACTAAAAATATATTTAAAGATGTAGAAAATTAATCTTTTAAAAACAAAAAAGCTAGAAAATCAATCTTTATAATACGGAGGAGTATTGACCTTACATCATTATATGAGCATGATAACTTATTTAATACACAATATATCTTTATGCCATCAAAAATATATACAAAATATTCTTTCTCTTTGAAATTAGTCTAATATAACCCACATTTTCTTTTAAATAGATAGTATAACTTCTTTAAACTTTTATTGCCTACATAACTTATTTATTCTCTAACAAGTTTCATAATTCCAAAATTATGCTTTTGATTGTTTTTAAAAGAAAATTGGTAAATGAGTTTTTCATAATTGATAATTCTATACTCCCTCGTTTCATTTTATTTGTTGTTTTTAGGTTTTAGCTCACAAATTAAGAAAACATTCAAATTTTCTTTTTTACCTTTCATTAATACATTAAACAAGTTTTTTCATTGGTTATCATATTAAAATAGTAGGGGGTAATAAAATAAATTTTATTTAAAATTTGCATTGAAACCCAAAACAACACTTATTTTGTAACAAAAAAACCTAAAACTACAAATAAAATGAAACGGGAGGAGTATTGGTTTTATCATAAATATATTTAAAATTTATGTAACTAAATTCTTTTAAACCTAAATGATTTAACATAAAATAAAAACCTAAAATCTACTTTAAAATTATTTTATCTCCATAATACCAAAATTATCTTTTCTAACTAATAACTATTAAAAAAGAAATTATTAATAAATTATCATTTTGGTTAATTATTCTCTTTCAATTCATATTTATAATTAAAACTCCGGTTTTTAATATTTATTTTACTTAAAATATTTGATTAAGACAAAGAATAAAGTTTTTAAAAACTTCAAAATCATTACAAAAGTCTGCAAATATTAGCAAAGTTTATGGGGATATCTGCAAAGTCTGGCATATGTTCATGATGCGAAATATTAAGAGAGTCTGCCATATGTTGTGAGAATCTTTCATATGTTAAGAGTCTTTCCTATGTTTGAAGAGTCTGTCAAATGCTGTTAAAATATATCAAATACTCACAAACTCTGCTAAATGCTCAGAGTTTCAAATCTTGCAAGTCTATCAAATATGAGGAATAATCTAAAATGCTCCTCTTAGTTAAAATCTATACATCCATACTCTCTTTTATTCTTTCGTACTCTTTTTTTATGTGGGCCCTCTGGTCCTCTCTCTCTTTTCTCTCTGTATTTTGCGTATTTTGCCGGTGTATTTTCGTATTTATAATTTTTTTTTTGTTAAATCTTGGGACCAATCACAACTCTTCCCTCCTCTTCATTCTGATTTTTTGATCGGACTGGTTTGCGCTCTTCATAAATCTCTGTCTCCTTCTTTGCGTCGTAGTCCCATCTTGCCATTGACCACCGTTGAAGCAATTCGTCAAACTTAGGTTAGTTAATTATAAAATAGTGGTTTAGTTCTAATCAATCTAAGGGGTATGTTATTGGGTGATTTTTTTTGGATTTCAATCGAATGGAATTCAATAAGATGGGGAAGCTGTTAGGAATGTCCTGAATGGATATTTGGGTCGATTAGGACATTGGTTTTATTTAATCATATCACAGTTGGAATCTAGTTATAATGATCTAATGTGGTAATGGGGTTTGATGTTTTTTTTGTATTTTAGGGGATAATGAGCAACTGATCGATAACAACAATAATAAATTTCAGTATTGGAGTATATATCGGTGATGATTTCGATGGAACTCAAAACATAAATCGTATATATGCGATAACATTTAGGTCTAAAGAAGAGATAGCTTGTATAATTTGTTAGTGGAAAGGATATGCGGGAAGATTGGGGTATATCGAAGTATAATGAGCGTGAAGTTGAGTTACATTCAGTGTTGGTAAATGATTGTCTTCCTATAGATATTTTTGATGATGATGACCTTTATGGTTATATATCGATTGTTGATAAAAGGTTATGTAGAAATGTTTTGCGTCACGGAGGTAGTAGAAAATATTTGTGTGGCGGAAATAGTTCATTTGGTGTGAATTATGGTGTTAATGCTAGTGCTTTATTGTTGACACTTGAGATGAGGGTGCCAAAAAGTAGGCGGAGAGTTGAAGAGGATGTTGAAGTTAGTATTAATGAATGTGTTGATACGGTGTTGATCGGGAGTTGAAAACCATTATGAACTTGGTATTGAACACCGTCTTGATGGCGGTGTTGATGATGGTGCTGATGATGGTGTTGATGACCACAGTGGAAAGAGTGCGATCGGTGAATATGTAGAGGTTTCACATCATATAGAAGGAAGTCAGCCATCTATAGAAGCATGGGAAGGCGGGACAGGGCTAAAATTTCATCAAGAATTTGAATCTAAGGATATGGTGATAGATTTAGTAAGGGGCTTCACATGACATGTTTTGGGATCAAAATTAAAACTTCGGATACTAAGCGATGGGTGGCTAAATGTGGGGCTGTGGGAGAAGGTTGTGGTTGGTATTTAAGAATTATAAAGGGTGTAAAATCTAATTGTTTTTAAAGTTACTAGATACAATAAGATGCATACGTGTTAGAGTGAGTAGCAGCTACCGTGGTCTGAGTGGCACACATAAGCTTAGTGGCATCTATATTGAAAGAAGATTATCCATGTCAGTTAGAGACCCCGACCCCTACTGTTCTCATGGGCCTGGTACAAACAAAAGTCGGTGTGTCGTTAATCATATTCTCGGCATGGAGAGGAAATTTCGAGCATTAAATGAAGTCCGTGGTAATCTAAAGAGAATTTTAGGCTGTTGCCTTTCTACTTATACATGCTTGGGAGGTGAATCTTGGTACCAAGTCAAGGTTGGAATTGGACGATAAACAAAGGTTTAAGTACCTATTTATCGTTCTTGGAGCTTACATTGAAGGGTTTCAGGAATGAGAAAAGTGATCATTGTGGATGTAACTTTTCGTAGGCTGGTTATAATGGTGTGCTAGTTTTTTGTATCAGTTCGGGATCCGAATTATCACCATTTTCCCATTGTCTTTGGGGTAATTGACGGTGAAAAAAATGCAAGTTGGCTATGGGTTTTTGAGATATTAAAACCATTATTCGGATAGTGATGAATTGGTTTTTGTGATGAGACGAAATGTGGAAGCTTGATGAATCACGTTAGGTGAAGTGTCGAGGTCTCACCATGGATATTGTATCTATCATATGTGAATGTGAAATCTAATGTTTATCATGTGAACAAAGATGAATCGCTGAAAAATTCATGGAATGTGCAAGGATGTACCACGAAGTTGAGTTTCTGCAAAGTATAATGAATTAAAGGAAAGTATCCTACGTGATGCATATCTTGAGAAAGGGCTGGCGACTCAAGAAGAGATCGTTAACAGCCAAAGAAAATGGGCAAGGTGTTACTTTCCTGGAGAAAGATACAACATAGACACTGCAATACTGTAGAGTCGATGAACATTGTGTTTTGTGTGACAAGTATTCATTGTTATACTATGACCGATGGAATAAAGGTTAAATTTAGTGAGTGGTTCATGAAATAGGAAAGCGCATCAGATTAGGAGAGAGAAACTAGTGCCTTATGTGGAGAACATATTGCCAAAGTTGTGTGGTTGCCTCAAAACTAATTATCGTTGAGCTAAATAGTTACATGTTAGAATACAAAGTTACCAACAAAGATGGTGTGGATTATGTCTTTGGATTTAGTTAAGAAAACTTTCGATTGCAGACATTTTGACATAGACAAGTATCTTTGTGTTCATGCATTACCCGTAAATATGAAATTGTTGAAGCGAGAAAGATAGGTATATGGATGTTCATTATCATGATCTCTGCTTGAAATATTTCTGGTTAGATATGTGGAACTTGGCGTATGGGAAGACAATTTATCCAGTGCGCGTATGTCTTGTTGGATTATTCCGCGTCAATAGGAGCTAAGGTATGTAAACATGTATATTTTCCCCAAAAGGAAGGAAAAAAAAAAAAAAAAGAGTACATCGTTGGAGAACATTAGAGTGGAAATAAAAAGAATCGAGGCCAAAACTTACGGAGTTGGTTTAATTGTTCTAATTCAAATGCTACTGTGTAAATTCTATCTAGGAAGATATTTTTGGATTATTCACCGTGTAATTTCTATCTGAACCCAACTATTGTATGTGTATTTTACATGTGGGACAATGGACAAACTAAGTTATCTTGTTCTCTATTTTCTATAACTGGATAAACTAAGACAAACTAATACAAACTAAGAATAACTTCAAAGTATTAAAAAGAAAAAAACTAAGAAGTAATAATGTGTAAATGAAAAAAATATTATTGGATAACTAGACAAATTACGACAAACTAAGAATAACTTAAAGTATTAAAAGGAAAATAAACTAAGAAATAATAATGTGTAAATGAAAAAAATATTATTGGATAACTGGACAAACTAAGTTATCTCAAAGTATTAAAAGGAAAAAAAACTAAAATAATAATGTCTATATGAATTAACAAAGTAAACTAATTTTGTGTAAACATAACAAATTGGGCTTATATTAAATAAATTATCAAATTTCATTCAATGTGATATAGCATACTTAAAACCACATATATGGTTTTACATCCCTTATACTTTTAAAAAGACTTTGTCCTTCTTAGATGAATTTATCTCGTATTCATCAATTAATGTGATATAACAACTTTAATTCTACAAATATGTATAAAATGTGAGTTGGGTAGCAAGCTTATTAGTAAATAGTTAGATTTTGATGGTTTTTAGGGTTTTTTTTTGTCAATATCTTGATTTAAAAATAATTCAAAATTAAAATAAAATAACAACAAAAGTATCGAGGAATAGATTTTAGCTAAGAGGAGCATTTTAGATGATTCCTCATCAAATATGTCACTAAAGGTATTTTTTTAGAAATTATTGCATTTGAGACTTTTAAAGTTTTGATAAGTTATTTTGGCTATTTAAAAATTAAAAAAATTAAAGTAGATTATTATAACAAATCATGCTTATTAAAATACAACATTATTTATCCTTTTACGTAAATATTAATTTTTTTATTTATATATATATACTATAAATTATATCTTATTTTGTATATTTTTTATTTCTAGCCTTTAAAACGGAGAAAGTATCTGAATTAGGGTAATTGAGTTATCCGTTAATGACCCGACGAAATACCCTAAACAGCTCATTTGCTCCATCGAGAAAGGCGAAACTTACACAAGCAGCAAAAACCCCAAGCGGATTCGATTCCGATAGACTCAAGGTTCCATTGGCATTGGTGAAGAAGCGAGAAGAGATCGAGCGGGAGTAAAAATGGGAATTGGAAAAAGTGGCTGAAGTAAAATGGAGACAAAGTCAGTAAAAGCCTCTGTCTCGAATGGAGGTTTACCTTATTTTAAGTGATGTCGTTTTTATATTATGGAACCTAATCTAAGTTGTATTTATAGGATCCCATTTATTAGGGGTAAGATCATCTCATGAAAATCATAACATTAATCAGACTCTCTTCTCTCTTATCTCCTGACGCCAAGGTCTTCTTCCTCTAAATCTATCGAATACTTCTTTTTCTTTTCTTTCCTTAACTCTGAGTTTAACAATTTGGTGCTTTCATTGAGAGTAGGGTACAATGACAAACCGGGGAATGCCCAATTTCTTCATCGGAACTTCGAGAGGGTTGTGGAGGACACACCGCTTCCTGGCAATGAACAGCTGAAACTAGGAGAGCAAAGATATGATGTGGATGATGGAAGCTATCAACAGTCTCCTCCGAAACCAAGCGGTAGGTTCGAGATCTGGGGCGCGGTGGGTTTCCTGCATATCCGGCTCGTGTCTCGCGCCCTATTAGCGCCTCGCGGCGTTGACCCAAGCCACCAGAAGAGGTTGATGCCGTTCGTTCCGGCAAGACCAAGCGGTCTGTTGCCACCTGCTCGGAGACTAGAACCGCTGCCCGGAGATCTGACCCGATTGTGAAACGTCTGGAGCTTCCGGTATTTGAAGGATCCAATCCGGATGATTGGTTGTTTAGGGTGGAGAAGTGCTTTGAGATGAACCGTACATTGGAGTTTGAAGCTAGATCAAGCTCTCACTTGTCTCCGCGGGTCCAGTTGTGACTTGGTGGAGAATCTCTAAGGAGAGAAAGGATTAATAATTGGAAGGATTTCAGGATCGATTCAAGGTGAGGTTTAAACTTAGAGGGGGAGCTCGGCCGTGGATCATCTCTTGTGCATTAAATAAACTGGCTTGTTGATGAGTCTGAGGGACAGATTTGAGCAACTTACTGTAGAGCTGCCACATGTGACGAATGATGTCTTGGAAGTTGCGTTTTTGAAGGGTTTGAAAAAGAGCTTGAGGATCAAGTGGTAAGGTCGGGACCGAGTAATATGGCTGAGATTGTTGAGGTGGCGAGGCTCGTAGAGCCTAAGAAAATGAGAACCGTAGCTACCAAGTGAGGGCAATGCCAAGGGTTAGCCCTTCTCCGGGATACTCACCAAACCTTGACCCACCGGTCGGTACCAGCAAGGGCAAGTGAGTCTGAAACCTGCGGAATAGTAGACACTAGAAATCCCAACCCTTGCAGGGCACTGTGGGAAGCGTTGGTTTCAGGCCATCGTTGCAAGCAAAATTGAGATGTTTGGAGTTGGAAGAAGAAGAATGTATAGAGGAAGGAAGGAGATTCCCTGTGGAGGAGAGAGCGAATTAGAGGCTACCAGTGGACAAGAAATAGTCACCTTACACTCAATGGGAGGAGTAAGCTGCGGAGAAATCAATGAGAATGAAGGCGGGGATAGGTGAAAAGGAGGTGATCATCCTAATAGACTCTGGAGCAACCACGAATTTTCTATCGCGAGAGTTAGCTCCGCCCTTGGGTTGTCGGTTACGAGACTAGGAGTTTTGAGGTGCAGTGGGGAATGGCCAGATTTTATGGAAGGAAGTGTTAGGAGTTAAGCCCTGGAGATCCAAGGGTAGTGATAGAGGAGGAATTTTTGCTGTTTGGACTAGGGGAGTTCGATGTGGTCTTTGGGTTATCGTGGTTAGCAAAGTTGGGAGATACAAGGATTAATTGGGGCTCCTACACTCAGTTGGAAGAATGAGAATCATTGGGTTACCATTGTGGGAGACCCTAGCTTAGGCAGGCAGGTATCCCTCAGGCCATAAAGGAAGAAGTAAAGAACCAAGGGAAGTGTATCTGTTGGAGCTGGCTACTTTATTTGAGAATCAGAAACAAGAGGAGTCAGAGATACCAGCTGCGATAAAAGGATACTAGACAGGTTTGAGAAGGTTTCGGGATGCCTCGGGGCTACCCCGATCAGACGAGAGAACACGCCATTCTGTTGAAGGAGGTACCTCTCCCGTTAATCGCAAGCCCTATAGATACTCCTTCTTACAGAAAAATGAGATTGAGAAGTTAGTGCAAAATGTTAGAAGCACAAGTGATCAGACTCAATATCAGCCCTTACTCAAGTCCCATATTGCTTGTCGAGAAGAAGGACAAAGGCTGGAGGTTTTGCGTCTATTACAGAGCCTTGAACAAAGCCACGATTGCGGATCGATACCCTATTCCGATCATCGAGGTTACTAGACGAACTTAAAGAATTCCACCGTCTTCTCGAAACTAGATTTGAAGTCCGGATATCATCAGATCGGAGTTAAGGACAATGATGTGGAGAAGCGCCTTTAAGACACACCAAGGGCATTACGAGTTCTTGGTGATGCCTTTTAAAATTTGCGAATCGCCGTCCACCTTCCATGCGGAATAAGAAGGCTCACATGGAGCATCTGCAGTGGTGTTGGAAGTCTAAGGAGAACCAGTTTTATGTCGCAAAGAAATGCTCATTTGGCGGTCGAAATCTCGTGACGGGACATATTATTTCGGGGAAGGGGTTTCAGCAGACCTGAAAAGATAAGCGATGGTGAAGTGGCCAGTGCCAAAAGCGTGATGGAGCTAAGGGATTTTGGGGTGACAGGATATTCTGGAAATTTGTGAGGAGTTATGGACGGATCGCTAGACCGCTCATTTGATCTCTGAGAAAGGACGAGTTTCGGTGGACTGCATCCCACAAGCAACCTTCCAAGACTTGAAAATCGCTGTCACTTCAATGCCTATACTCATCTTGCTGACTTTGACAAGAATTTACTTATTGAGACGAGCGCCTCGAGTGGGTATTGGAGCGATTCTATCTCGAGAAAGCGGCGATGACTTTCTTCACTAGCATTTTCTTGATAGGAAGGATCGAATCAGTGTCTGAAAAGAGTTGCTAGCCATTATCAAGGCTGTAACACGATGGAAGCCTTACTAACGAGAGAATTTGTGATCAAGACAGATCGGAGCGGTTTACAACATTTGTTGGATCGAATTCCATATCCACGATACCTACTAGAGATGGGCTGCAAAGGGCTGATAAGGCTGAACTATCGGATCGAATTCAAACCGAAGTGGAAAACAAAATCGCTGATGCATTATCAAGGAGACCCAGTAATATGAGCTCGTCGTTTGTCACTCGTTACTCCGTTGAATTTGGATAAAATTGCATTAGCAAGCGATAGAGAGGATTACGTTGAACAACATTGTTAATGAGTTGGAAAAGGAAGCGAAATCGGTTGGGATTTGTTATGGAAGGGGATGCTTTACAAGCGGGAGGATAGTGATCCTAAAGGATCTCCGTTTCCAAAACTGCTTGAGCGGTTCCATGCTAGTCCTTTGGAGGGCCACGAAGGTGCGTTAAAGACATCCTAACGTCCCTGGCACGAGGAAGTGACATGGAGGAATCCGACAAGATGTGATCAGGTATATTCTGAACTGCAAGGTGTGCCGAAAACAAGTATAGCACATTGTCTCCTGCGGGATTGCTTTCGCCGCTGCCAATTCCCACCAAATCTGGTCGCATGTGAGCATGGATTTTATTGAAGGCTTACCTCGTCGAGGGTATTGAGTTATACGGTGGTGGTCGATCGCCTCGGCAAGTATGGGCATTTTATTTCGTTTCGAACACCCGTTTAACGCTAAGGGAGTTGCGAGCTACATCAGGAAGTAGTTAAGCTGCGTGGATTTCCTGAAAATATTGTATCGAGACCGAGACAAAGGTATTCTTAAGTCGCTTTTGGTGAGCTATTTCAACGTCAGAGCACTTACTCTCGATCGCCGATTAGCTTACCCTCATTGTACGGCCGGGGTAGTAAGCGGATGTTTGGAAACTTACCTCGAGATGTTTTAGCGGCAACATGGAATGCGATGTTGTGGAAGTGGAGCGAAAAGGGAAGGTCGCTATAAGCTGATCTGCCGCCCATGAGTCGGATTCATGCGGTCTTTACGTATTAATGCCGATTAAAAGCAATTCCAAGTCTTGCGGGCTCGAGATTCCAGCCTTCATGACACCAAATTTTGTGTGGGCCCGCAGAACCGAAGGACATCAACGATATAAGGCCTTCGACGAGAAATGGAAGCGATGGTGTTGGTGAAATGGAAAGATTTACCAGTTTTGAATCAACCAGGAGCTAGTTTCGGTGTTGAAGGGCGGTTTCAAATTATAACCTTGAGGACAAGGTCGATTTTCTTCAGGGTAATGATACTCAAGGTTCCATTGGCATTGGTAAAGAAGCAGAAGAGATCGGCGAGGAGTAAAAATTGAGAATTGGAAAAGTGGTGAAGTAAAATGGAATCAAAGTCGGATGGCGCTATGCCGAATGGAAGTTTACTTTATTTTAAGTGATGTATCGTTTTATATTAGGGAACCTAATCTAAGTTGTATTTAAAGGATCCCATTTATTAGGGTAAGATCATCTCATGAAAATCATATCATTAATCAGACTCTCTTCTCTCTTATCTACGGTCGCCGGGTCTTTTCCTCTAAATCTATCGAATACTTCTTTTTATCTTTTCTTTCCTTAACTCTGAGTTTAACAGATTCCAGAGACTCAAAGCTACGATTCTCGAGTTCCTGAGATTAACAAGCGATGCAACCACTGAAGCTAGATGAAGAATCGTCTTCGATTCAACGCAAGCCTCAAAACTGTGCTATCTATTCCGGTGATAACTCTGTCTGGGCCGATGTTTCGCCTCTCCTCTCCGCCGCCTGTACTGGTACTCTCTCTCGCATCCTGTCTTGACGATTTTTTCTCACTATGCTGAAGTTTTTGTTTAATTTTGATTCGGTAGCTTAGAATTATGTGATAATATCTTTGCTCAGACGATTCTTTGTTTTCAATTTCATTGAGTTTCATGAGATTGCGTAAAACTTCGATTAGGTTTCAGTAAAATAGAAAATTTGTGAATACAAGTAAGGTCATATAAGTGACCCTAAGAAAACAATCTTACAAGTGAATTTTTATTTTGCAGATCTTCATGAAGGAGAGCTTATCAATGGAGATAATTTCAATCTTTTTTGCTGCAATGTCTGCATTGGAGGTTCTACACATTTTTTATCTTACAAAATTCCAGTTCTTGGATTTTAATATTTTCCCTGCGTTCGTAAATTGAAAAATGCTGAAATGACCAATGCCTCCTATTTCTTTATGTTTTTTATGGAAGCTTAGACTAATGTAACTGCGTATTTCAAAGTTTCCTTACGGCCTAATGACCAATGCCTCCTAGAAAACTCATCCTCTGGAACTTTGTAAACGATGCAAAATGTGTTTTATGGACTGGTTGCATCCCTTAAATTACATTCCTTAGTTTGTTAGGGATGTTTAGACTCGCCTAGGTCTACACTTAGCTTGTGGGGTTGCTATTAGTTTATCACAAACATGGTGCCTAAATGATTTCACAGCAATCTACTGGAATTTTAATCTTTTTCCTTCCTTTAATGGTGTCCTTGCTTTCTGCTAGATAATGGATCCGAAGATGGATTCTGGTATGGTGTCTACATTTTATTCTATAGATGAAGCAAGTCGAAAATGGTTTTGCACGGTCCTTGTAGCGCTGATAGTACTGTTGATGTGCAATCCACCATCGACATTATGGATCATCTCCTGGTGTCTGAGGTAGTTTTTATTAAATATCTGCTACAGTAAAACTGTGTGAGACTTGAGTTATAAAATACAAATTTGAAACTTCAGATAAGGAGATCTCTGTAGCTAATACCTCTGCCTTGGAGTTGATTTCTTCCACATTTTGTGTCATTTCTTTTGTTTTTTTTTTATGTTGTTTTTATAGTGTAGTAAACATGTCACCTAATTTTGGTTGATCTCTTGTCTCTTCCTTATAAATTTTCTACTCTTTTGCAGGCAACATGGCATATAGGTCATTCATTGGCCCCAAACTGTATTTTCATGCATCTATGTTCTGAGGCCAGAGATGACATCTTCCAGGCTCTACTGCATTCTTGTTGTAGGGTCATCGGCAACTTGCAGGGCAGTTGTTTCTGTTGTCTCAGATGCACGTACAAATAAGAAATTAACTTAAACAAATTTTGGTCCTCTTTTAATCTTGTGGTGCTAAGAAAATGTTTCTCTACTTACTTTTTTTTTTTAATTATTATTAATTTATTAATTTAGTTTGTGTTCAATGTTTGCCTTTTTAGATCTTTGATTATGTCCAACATTTTTCTTTCTGGCGAAAGAAAAATAATTTATACCATTTGACAATTCATGGTTGGAGTAACCATAAGCTTATCTGAGTTAAAATGCTAATGTTCCCAGTTTAGTTTAGAAGCCATATTTCCTGCTTGGAGATCTCACAGAAGAAAACAGGATTCACTTTATTCTCCTCTTCTAATAAAGTCTTTGCATTCAATCTCATCAAGCCTTAGCAGCTGTTTTATAAATCTTGAAATGATATTCAGAGGGTAGAAATTATTTTTGTGAAAGTTACCACTATTTAGCTGCTAAATGCAGATAAAAATTTGAGAAGATTTGCTGTGATATTTTGGATAGAAGTTTTCTTGACTAGATAGGCGCCCTGCTGTGATGAATAATTTCACTAAGCGATTAACTTTTGCCTGCTTATTAACAGGAGGAGGATCTTTTTACCATGACATATAGTCTTCCTTTTAATAAAGATGAAGATGCTCAGAACTTGCTACTCTTAAATCACGATCGAAAAGCAATCTGTAGCCAGCTGCGTGCTTGTAAGGCCACATCATCAAAAAGAGATTGATGGAAGGTACTTTCTTGGTTTGCATATCTCTCTTTATTATTTTGCATGCACCGCTTGCAGAATAGAGATATGAAGGAAATATTCATATCAGGGGAATGAAAATTAGTTTTGTTGCCTGTCTTACTTGATCGTTGTTTAACATATAATGGGGATTTTGGGTTTTGGAGACTAGTAATGAATTGGAATTAGATATTGTACAACTGCTCTCCAAACATATACCAACTTGAAATTAGCCTCTGGCCTATATTTTGTAACTTTGTCTTGGCTGAGTATTGAGTGATGATATATATGTAAAGTCTGTTGATCATTTCAATTGATTTTTTCACGAAAAATTACCATTTCTTTGGGTTATATGACCTATTGTTTAATTGCTGCACAGCAGCACTTGAACTAAGACCAATGGCTTTCTTTTTCGTTAAATGATGCAGATTTGGAACCTTTACAAACTAATCCCCACCTGGAAGAGTTTTTGCAAAGCTCTGCTATGCGGATCGTTCCGTAAGGTCTCATGCTTTATTATTCTTTCTTTGATAAATGTTATTATATTTATTTGTTACTTACTGGTTTTCTCAACTTGAGTATTTGGAGTGTGATATAGTCCCAGAGTCCTGTTCCTTTTTATGAATAAATACCCTGGTGCCCATTGATGAACACAAGATTTGTATTGCTTACTTTGAAGAAGAAAAACTAACTTGATAGTTAAAATGTGCATATAGTGTTTTTCTCCAGAGTTAAATATGTCTGTTTAACTGACTACGGAAAATGAATAAGTATGATTGTTTAGCTTTTCTTTAACCTAACCTCCCAATGAGGAGTGAGTGGCAAACGGAGTTACCATATGTCCCTTTGTGTCATATTTTTGCACAATAATAAATAAGCTTAGCTGAGATTTAACTGTGAAAATATGGCGGCTTAGTGACCTATTTACCCTCGTTCATTGTTATATATATTTGCCAGACATGTAAGTAGCTTGATGTATTTATTATTGTCTCATAAACAGTCTTTTCTCTTAGTACCTGTGATGGACTTGTGCATTGCTTGGGTGTTTTAACATTTTCTCAATAACTTTCAGCATTTTCTACGCTCTTAATTGTATGAGACAACCCACAAGGGCCTCGAATTGGCAAGGAAACACATAGCGTTTGCATATCAGAGCTAGATTCTGTTCTAAATTTGGCAGAATTTCTAAGATCAGATGTTGTCGAAAATGGCAATACGAGATTGAAGAAAGTACAACTGCTTCAAGGTCGTTCCCAATTGGATTTGATCCTACTCCTAAACAAAAGATTGTCAGCTCAACCCCCACCTCGTACTATTAAACTTCTTTCTTGGAAAAAGGTTGGGACTTCCAAATTCTCTGTATACATAATATAGAGAGAAGGAGAGAGAGAGAGGAGAGGCTGAAATAAGTTTTGTTTGGTAACTTTCTTTCATTTTTTATTCTCCAGGCTATCGACCTATTATGTGAAACCTTCTTACAATCTTGATCAGATATGTGTATTCCCACTAGAACCAGATTTAGATGCCGTCTTGCAGTTTGTGATTCGGTTTCAAAAATCTCGTCCTGATTTGGTTGCTAGGGCTCATCTTCAGGTGCCTTACTATAACTTGAAACATCACTATCTTGCAGCTCTGTGCTTTTGGATACCCATTTCTCTGTAGTTGCACTGAACCTTTTTCTGGCCTTGCTGTGTGTTTGTTAGCACTTATTTTCAAGCCATTTTCTGAGTTAAAGTTGAGTGATTGAATATGGTAGAAACCTGCTTTATATCTATTAAGAACAGTTGCACATACCTAGAACCAATGGATTAGAGGAGTATCCAACTCTCCTAACCCCCTTTCCCAACTAAAATCTATGTCCCACACCGATCTATTGAATCCTCTGTTTATTCTAATTGTTGACTCCTTTACTACTCTTGTTGGCTAGATGTTAGTTATGGTGATGTGGGAATATGCAGTGATTAGCATTCTCTTCTATATTCCTTATGAAGACTTATAACAATATAGATCTAATATATGTAGTTGCAGTTGATTCTGGTTGTACATTTCTGTTCAGCATTGCCACGGTGTCCATTTTTGTTATGATGTATGCAATATTCTTGAATAATTTATATATTAGGCTAGCATAATGCCTTGACCTTTTATACTCAATGAACTATCTTGCTCTACAGCTTCTCCTTGTGCAAGATGGGAAACTTTACGGCTGTGATACCTTTTTGACTATTTGCGCCAGAGCTCTTGCATTGGATGTCACAAAGCACCATGGTCTTCATAATAACGAGTACATTCTTCAGCTTAATCAGGTAAAGATAGTATGTTTATATAATACATGGTTTATTTGATATACAAACTTGTATGAGGTAACTCGTTATTTTTTCCTCCTAGTGAGTCACCTGGCTAAAGTAAACATTGAACTTTTGTTTTGGTTAGTGATTCATTAGGTTGAGATAAATGGATGGCAAGGTTTTCCTTGACAAGGGTTTTTGAAACTTGGTAAAACCTTGAAACTTCAAAGGAATGATCTTTTATTGTTTTTTGGTCAATATTTGGTGTCTGGCTTTTAAATGGCAATAATCAGAGAATTTCAGCATTTGTGGATGTAACAAATTTGAAATCATCAAGAAGGGTTTATAGATATAATAGATTACTGATTTTTTTGTGGAGCTTCGATCAGAATGCCTGACATAATATATTTTTGGTAGCTTCTGGATCCTGGAAAGACATGGATAATTTAAGTATTCAATTGGCTTCTTGCTTAGAAAGCTCCATTTGATCTCTGTTCTTATTTTGTTGTGCGGTTAATGATTAATCTACTTAAAAATACTATATACTAATACCCCATGGCAGGCGTAAGCTTGGGAAAATCTTACGTGACTGGGCGTATTCAATGTGCAGGTTATATCATTTATGATTTTAAAAATCAGTGTAACGTTTTTTGTGCCTTAGTTAGCTGTAAGCTTAGTTACCATATAATTATGTGCATACCAATTTGTGTTTGTGTCAACATCTCGTTTATTTGGCAGATGGGAATTAGTGTTTGCCCATATGATGCAGCGAGATACATCATCTTGAAAAAGCAGGGGTGGGTTTACTACCATCACTGTGCCTTACAATAACACCAGGTCCATTTAATCAAACGTCTCTCTGAATCTAGTTGACAGCTGTTTATTCATTGTATTTAGTAGGAACAAGCAAGTAGTCTAAATTTAAATTCCAGCAACCTTTGTTTTTCTCTTTCTGAAATTTTGGCTCTATTGAGAAGCAGAGATGGAATGTTATGTTAACTTGCATCTATGTACCTTTCAGGATAAGTCTCTGCTCATTTTTAAATCATATTTATGGTTGGTTAGAGGAACAAATTAATTGGGTGGCCGCTTTCTCTCATGCTGGGGTTTGACCTAGACCTCTACTCTCAGTGAATATTGCATGGTATATTGGTACATGTATATTCTTGGAAGCTTGCTGAAAAAGCACGTTTCAGGGTCTTAATTATTATTAACACCGGTAAGCATCAATACATCCATTGTTTTGTTTTGTTTTGTTTTTTTTTTTAAATTTGTATCATAGTGTTTTGAAGATGAACCATCTGTACAGTAATTGGTTTGGCATAACTGCATACTGTATTTGTATATCTTTGTATAATACATTTACATGTCATCATCTGGATCAGAGGAAAGAAAGGCAAAGAGGAATAAGGAATATTATAGGGATATGGCTTGGGAAGGTCGGGATTAGTTTATGGGTATTGTTTCTTCAATGTCAGACTTGCCTTACAGAAGACCTCCACAGTGAATACGTTTTTTTTTTATCTCTTGCATTCAGACTCCTTCCATTGATGTTATTAAGTATTTTTTTCCACCTGACCAAACCTTCCTCGTTTACCCACAGATGATTGCTGCGTTGAGAAATGAAGGATGTGTTTAAAAAGTGAAGGACCTTTTAATACTGAAAGCAAGTAAGCATAATATCCTTTATCTGTTGTATGGTTATTGAATTAAGGTGTAAGATGCAAAACCCTCAGGTTTGGAAATAGGTCAGGGTTTTTCCGTGTTTGACTGACTTCCCATTTTCCTTGACATGCAGAAATTTGTTCAGCATTTTGAACTCCTCAGAAAGCATCGCTTCCCGAATATGATGCTTATGAATCATTCTCAGAATCCACATCTCATGCTCGTCTCGGCGTAAGTTTGCTCTAATCAACTTTTTTTTCTTTTATGGTCGATCTCATTTACTTTGTCAGAGGAATCGTAAAACTAATTGGGTAAGGGTTGAATATAGGTATTTTAGTATCCTAAATCTACTGCCTGAAGCATACCCTTAAAAATTGTCCCGGGTGTAAAAATAGTTCAGGTACCTAAAATCACTACTTTATGAATTTTTTTTTTTTAATTGTTAATAAAGTTGTACCCATTACTTTTGCTGCAGTATCTTCCTGTGTATAGAGTACTTCCAAGATGCTCAAAAAATCGCCAAGGATATAAAGGTTGGTTACGCCAACGATCCTGATCTCTAAATTGTCTGAAGTCAGGGATTAGAGCAAGTCGCTTGGAACGCAATATTGTTGCTATCAGCCTTTTTCTGTCAAGACCGTTCGCTAAAGGTGTCGTTTGAGTTCACTCCATCATCGTATTTCCTTACTGCTGTTGTTCGTGGATCTTGAAACCTCGTTTCTCTCGGTCACTTGTTACAATCCAAATCCAATTTTTGGGACACCCGATTTACTTTTTGAAACAAGTGTGGTTTTCCTAGTTATCTCTCACTGCCTTTCTTCCTTGTCTTTTCTTTAGTTCCTTTTATAATATTTTCCTGTAAAATTTTATTCAATTTAAATTATTATAAACCGTCTTCTCTCTTGTTTGTGAAATTGTTTTAAAACCTAATAATGAACTTAATCTTCTTATACTTTCACTAAATATCGAAAATTTTTACGTCATTTACTTTAAACTTTAAGAAATAAATCTTTACTTTTTGTTTACGATATTTTGATGTTCATCAAAAACTTTTACACCAAAATTGAAGGGTCAATTAGCTTCTGAATGACCCTAGAACTTTTGGTCAATTAAGAAAATGACCTCGGCTGGCTTAATAATGGCAGCTAAAATACATATCACCCCTTACGTTAGAAAGAAGTAGGACTCAATAGCTTATATTTAGAAAAATTAGTTTTACGACGGAAAATAACATGCAATTGGAGAAAATAACATGTAATAAAACAATAAATTTGTCAACGAAAATATCTAGAAGTGGTGAGAGAAAAAGAAGAGACAGAGGTAAAGTGGTGATTTTTTTTTTTTGAAAAGGTTATTTACCGAATTGAAAATTGTTTCATGGTCATCCATAGGATCGATCGATCCTCGAAACCACGAAGATTTTGATATCTTTTATTTTCACCGATTTTAAACCTAGGTTTTACTATAAATATTAAAAGCTACGTGTTGAGCAACCGAGAGACCAGTTCTGAGTTCTTTTGTCATTTTATTCATAGATTTTTGGGAGATTAGATATACTTTGCAAGTTGATTTTTGAACCTCTTTTACTTTGCACTTTAAATTTCATTTTATACAATCAATAGAATCATTCGGCATATTCTCTGTTTTATTCTGAGTAGTTCTATTGTTGGGAGTATGGATCTATTCAAAGAGATTTCAATGATTAATTAGGATATTATTTATGGATTAGGGTTTATTAATTAGTTCTCTATTTCTATGTTTTAATGCTATTGTTAGGTTCAGCTAATCTAGCAATTGATATATAAATTCTCTAATACAGCTAACATTGGTTAGAATTATGGGATATATGGTTTATAGGCTTAGTAATTGTTAGCCAACAAAGTTGATGTTGCATTACTAGGTGAACTTATCAAACTTGGTAGGGAATTACTAGCATAGGATTCTAACAGTTTATATACAAGATGGTTATCACGTGCGAATGTGTGGTTCGCCTTGTTAATAGTGCCTTGAGTTCTAAGAACCGTATATCATTAGACCTTTATCGGTTGGATGTCCCAATTGATTATTGAATCCTCGATTTCCCGAATCTGACTCTTTCCTTTAATTGTTTACATCTCGATTTATTTACAGTTTTATTCGGTTTTTCGTGACAGCGAAACCCCTATATATTTTATTAGAGCTCTGTTTAATCATCGTAAGTGCCAAAGTGTACTGCTCCATGTGGATTCGATCCAAAAGTAATTTACAAGCTGGCATTTTACCGTGCACTTCTTGATTTTTAGTTGATAGGGTTAAAACTCATGACATCATTTTTTGGTGCCGTTCTTGGGGAGCTAGAGTTGCCTCTAGATTTTTTGTTTTGGACTTGATGCAGAAATTTTTAATTTTGTTTTGTTTTCCTTATTTTTAAATACATTTTGAGGTATTGATTTTTTAATTTCAACTTTTTTCTTAGAGTGTGCAACTAAGGGCACTTTGTAGTTACAAGATTTCTAAATTTTGGTAATCAAGAGGATCAGAGCCAACATCAAGAGCAATGAAAAGGCTAGGATGGCCGAATTTGAGAACA
>CM051370.1:24855874-24877499 GCA_028015245.1 Cardamine occulta | reverse complement strand
TTTTATTATTTATCTAATTATACAAAATATTGTACCATCCTCAAGTCTAATTATAAAGGACAATTTTTGAGCCAAATGTTTCTCTCTTTTATTTTAATTATATTTAATTAATTAATTAATTAAATATAATATTGTACTCATCTATTAATCTTATAAACTGTTCGAAACAACAATATTTCTTTTATTATCTGATCATTTAATTAATTATTTAGGCATAATATCGTACTCATCCTGAGCTTCCAATTATAACCAAACTGAGTTCACGGTGTTTAATTATTTAATTTAATTCAATTAATTAAACATAATATCGTATTCTAAGGAGCCCAATCTATAACTGCATATACCACAAAAAGTTTTCAGATATTCATGAATTTTAATTAATTAACTCACTAAATATAATATTTTACCATCTGGGTTCGTTCAGCAACCAAACGGGAAGTTTAACAGCAAAGTTTTTCTTTTATTATTTACTTTTAATTAATTAATTAAAATATATATCGTATTTATCCTAGCTCAAATATAAATTATAGACGGAGTTCAATAATTTTCTTTTTAAAATATTTATTTTGTTTTGTTATCTGAATTATATATGGATTGCATTTTATCCGAGCTTCATGGATAATCTGCATATGCCTCATCAAAGTTTTCTTTATTATTTAATTCTCAATTAATTAATTAATAAATATAATGTTGTATCATCTGGAGTTCCACTATAACTAAATGCAAATGATAATTTTTCTTTTATTATTTGAAATTTTTTAATTAATTAATAAAACATAATATCGTACTCATCTTTATTCAAATATAATAAGACTGAGTCGGTGCTTTTTCTTTTGATTATTTTTTTTATTATGATATAATTCAATATAATATTATTCCACCTGAGCTTGAATTATACATTTGAGTTCAAAATGTTTTCTTTTGTTATTTAATTTTGTTTAATTAATCAATTTAAGGCATAAATTGTATCATTTGTTGTTTAACTACAACCCATTTGGAGTTCGTCAAAGTTTCTTTTGTTTATTATTTAATTCTTTATTTAATTAACTAATCAATGATAATATTAAAATTTGCTTCTGATGTTTAACTATAAATTCATTTTGAGTTCAACAAAAGTTTTTTTTTTTTTTATTATTTAATCTTTGTTAATTATCTAATTATGTTGCAAAATTATTGTACTATCCAAGTTCAAGCGACAATTGCATTTGAGTTCAACAAAGTTTTCTTTTATTTATTAATTAATTAAATATACATCGGTACTATCCTTTTAGTTCAACTACAACCAAATTCAGCTGAATAAAGTTTTCATTATTTTTTATTATCATATAATTCCAATATAATATTGTTCCATCGAGAGCTTAAATTATAAGCGTATTTGAGTTCAACAATGTTTCTTTTTTTATTATTTAATTTTGTTTAGTTATATAATTAAATATACATATTGTACCATCTCAAGTCTTAACTATAAATTGCATTTGAGTTCAACAAAGCTTTTTTTTTTTTATTTATTTTAATTTTATTTAATTATCTAATTTAAATATAATATTGAATTACATCCTCGATTCAATTCATAACTAGACATGCTTCAATAAAGTTTTATTATTTAATTTCAATTAATTAATTAATTAAATATAATATTGTACCATCCGAGTCTAACTATAACCAAACCATCAGCTCGGTTTTCTTTTATTATTTAATTTATCGTAATTAATTAATTAAATATAATATTTGCATTAAGGAGTTCAATCACAACTGCATACAGCTCAACAAAGCTTTCTTTTATTATTTAATTTTAATTAATTAATTAATTAAATATAATATTAAAATTAACTGGAGTTCAACTATAACCAAACGTAGCTTAACAAAGCTTTATTATTTAACTTTAATTAATTAATTAAGCATAATATTGTACCATCCTGAGTTCAAATATAATTAGACGAGTTCAACAAAGTTTTCTTTTTAATTATTTATTTTGTTTAATATCTAATTATACAAAGTACATCGTATTATCTCGAACATGGATAACCACAAGGCTCAATGAAGTTTTTACGTTATTTGAATTTCTAGCAATTAATTAATGAAATATAATATTGTATCATCCGGGAACACTATAAATCCAAAACTAGCCACATTAAATTTTCTTTTTTATTATTTAATTTCTTTTAATTAATTAATAAAATATAATATTAAATTATCCTGTGAGCTCAAATATAATAACAAGCATTTTGAGTCGTAATAAAAGTTTCTTTCTTTGATTATTTTTTTATTTGATATAATTCAACATAATATTGTTCCATCGAGCTTAATTATGGGTTGTACGTGTGGAGTTCAATAATGTTTTTTTTGTTATTTAATTTTGTTTTAATTAACTAATTTAACATAATATTGTATCATTCAAAAAGCTTAACTACAACCATTTTAGCGCAACAGAAAGTTTTTTTATTTATTATTTAATTTTGTTTAATTAACTAATTAAACATAATATTGTACCATTTGAAGTTTAATCATAACTTATTTGGGTTTCAAATGTTTTTTTATTATTTAATTTTGCTTTAATTATCGAATTATATACATAATATCGTATCACATCAAGTTCAAGTATAACTGCATTTGAGTTCAAATAAAGCTTTCATTTTTTTATTAATTAACTAAATATAATATTGTACCAATTTTGAGTTCAATCTATATAACTCGTTCGGAAATTAAATAAATATTTTCTTTATTATTTGATTTCATTTAATTAATTATTTAAGCATAATATTGTATCATCTGGAGTTCAACTATAACTTATTTGAGTTCAATAAAAGTTTTTTTTTTTATTATTTAATTTTACTTAGTTATATAATTAAAAATACACATTGTACTCTTATCCGGAGTTCAACTATAACAGACATGCTCAGCAAAGTTTTCTTTTATTATTTAATTTCAATTGAACAATTAACGTTATAATATTGCACTCATCTCTGAGTTCAATCTATAACCAAATCTGAGTTCTAAATGTGTTTTCTTTTATTATTTAATTTTTTTTTAATTATCTAATTATACATAATATTGTACCATCTCGTTCAAGTATAAATTCAGACAATAAACAGTTTTTTATTATTTATTTGTTTAATTATCTAATTATAAGTGCACATTGTACTCATCCAAGTCTAATTAGTACACTTGAGTTCATTGTTTCTTTTGATATTTAATTTATATTTAATTAATTAATTAATTAAATATACATATTGTACCATCTTTTGAGTTCAATCTATGTTCAAATGGAGTCTACATAACATTTTCTTTTTATTACGGGATTTTCATTTAATTAATTATTTAAATATACATCACGTATCATCCGTGAAATTAACCATAAATTCCCACGGAGTTCGTCAAAAGCTTTCTTTTATTATTTAATTTTAATGAATTAATTAATTCAAACATAATATCGCATTTCATATGGAGTTTCAACTATAACTTATTGCTCACCAATGTTTTCTTTTATTATTTAATTTTTTAATTTAATTAATTCACTAGTTATATATTATACTATCCTGAGTTCAATTATAACCAAACGTAGCTAATGTTTTTATTATTTTCTTAATTTTTAATTAATTAATTAAACTAATATCAGACTCATCCTAGGGCCAACATAACGATTTGAGTTCAACAATTTTCTTTTTAAATATTTATTTTGTTTTAACATCTAATTATACACAGGATTGCATCATCTCGAGCCCAAGGAGCAACTACATACAAATTAATGTTTTTATTACTTAATTTTCAATTATCTAATTAATAAAATATAATATCAGATCATCCTGGAGTTCCATAATTATAAATCCAAATGCAGCCTGACAAATTTTTCTTTATTATTTAAATTTTTTTTAATTAATTAATAAAACATAACATTAAACCATGTTCCTGAGTTCAAATATAATAAGACGGAGTTGAATAAAGTTTTGATTATTTTTTTATTATGATATAAACTAACAAAATATTGTCTCTACCTGGAGCGAATCTGGAGGCGCATTTCGAGTTCAGCAATGTTTTCTTTTTTTTTTGTTATTTAACTTTTGTCTAATTCAACTAATCTAATACGATATTGTATCATTTAAAGTTTAACTACAACGCACGGAGTTCAAATTAAAGTTTTATTTATTATTATTTAATTTTGCCTAATTAACTAATTAAACATATGATAGTACCATTTACGTTGAATTATAACCGTACCAGAGTTCAACAGTTTTTTTATTATTTAATTTTTGTTTAATTATCTAATTATATAATACATTAATTAATCTAAGTTCAAGCATAACTCAATTTTAGCTTCAAGGTCAAAAGCTTTCTTTATTTATTAATTAAAATAAATATAATATCATCGCATCTTAGCCAATCTATAAATTAAATGCAGTTCAATAAGATTTTCTTTATTATTTGATCATTTAATTAATTATTTAACATACATCAGACATTCCTAGCTTCAACTACAACTGCATTTATTTCAAAACAAAGTTTTCTTTTATTATTTAATTTCATTTAACTAATTAATTAAACATAATATCGTATTATATGAATAATCTATAACTTGTTACGCCTAATGTTTTATTATTTAATTTTAATTAACGGACCAATTAATATAATATTATACTATCCTGAAGCTTCAAATTATAAATTCAAACGTATTAACAAAAGTTTTCTTTTTATTATTAATTTTTCGAATTAATTAATTAAACTAATATTGTACCATCCGGAGTTCAAATATACAGACGGAGTTCAATAATTTTCTTTTTTAAACATTTATTTTGTCGAAATATCTAATTATATATAGTATTGTAATTAGTCCGGAGTTCAAGTATAATCTGCATATGCTTCAAGAAAGTTTTTATTATTGCACTTACCAATTAATTAATAAAAAATATATATTGTATCATCTGGAGTTCTGTGTACTATAACCAAATGCAGTTCGAAGCTAAATTTTTTCTCTTTATTATTTAAATTTTTTAATTAATTAATAAAATATAATATCAGTATCATCTTGAGCCCAAACAGGTCAATATCGGAGCTGAGTCAAAGCTTTGATTATTTTTTTTTTTATTAAGATATAATTCAACATAATATTGTTCTATCGAGCCAAATTAAAGCGTATTTGAGTTCAACAACGTTTTCTTTTTTGTTATTTCTAATTTTTGTCGAATTAACTAAATTTAAATAAGTAGAGTATCAGTATCATTCGAGTTTCTAACTACAAATCTGTACCTCAGCTCTTTCAACAAAGCTTTATTTATTTATTATTTAATTTTGTTTTAATTAACTAATTAAACATAATATTGTACTATTTGATGTTTAATTCATAACCGACGGAGTTCAACAGCTTTTTATTATTTAATTTGTTTAATATTCGAATTATACATAATATCGTATCATCCAAGTGGGATAAATCTGTATTTTAGCCAATAAAGCTTTTATTTATTAATGAAATAAATATAATATTGTACTATCTTTAGTTCAATCTCTACACCTAAATGGAGTTCAAATATTATTATTTGATTTCATTTAATTAATTATTTCAATATAATATCGTACTTCATCTGAAATAAACTATAACCGTGATGAGTTCAATAAAAGTTTTTTTTTTTATTATTATTTAATTTCATTTAGCTATCTCATTAAATACAATATCAGACTTATCTGAAATTAAACTATAATTCTATTAAGGGCCTAACAAAAGTTTCTTTTATTATCGCAGAATTTCACCTAATTAGCCTTAATTAAATATAAGGCTGTACCATCCGGAGTCTAAACTATAATCAAACGGAGTTCAAATAAAGTTTTCTTTAATATTTAATTTCATTTAATTAATTAATTAAATATACATTTCACACCAGAGGGAGTCTAACTATACCCAGACATACTAATAAAAGTTTTCTTTTTATTATTTAATTTAAATTAGACTAATTAATTAAATATACAATTGTACCATCCCTCGGAGTTCAACTATAACCAAATGGAGTTCACAATGTTTTCTTTATTATTTAAATTTCACCTAATTAATAAAAATAATATTGTACCATCCGAGTTCAAATATAACAAGACGGAGAGTTGAATAAAGTTTTCTTTGATTATTTTTTATTATGATATAATTAAATATAATATTGTTCCATTCCTGGAGCTTAACTATAAGCATTTCTGAGTTCAATAATGTTTTTTATTGTTATTTAATTTTGCTTAATTAACTAATTTAATATAATATTGTATCATCTAAAGTTTAGAATTCAAAACCGATGGAGTTCAACAAAGTTTTCTTTTTTATTATTTAATTTTGTTTAATTAACTAATTCAAACATAATATTATTGTACCATTTGAAGTTTAACTATAACTTGCATTTTGAGTTCAAATAAAAGTTTTTTTTATTATTTAATTTTTTTTAATTATCTAACTATATATACTACTGTGTACCATCCTAAGTTCAAGTTTGAACTGCATTTGAGTGCAACAAAGTTTTTTTTTTATTATTTAATTTTGTTTAATTACTCAATTATGTTACAGATATTGTACCATCTCAAATTCAATTATAGTACTTGAGTTCAATAAAAGTTTTCTTTATTATTTAATTATATTTTAATTAATTAATTAATTAAATATAATATTATACCATCTCGAGTTCAACTATAAACCAATGGAGCCCAAATAATATTTTCTTTTATTATTTGATGGCATTTAATTTAATTATTTTAAATATAATATCAGATCACCGGGTGAGTGCAACTATAACTGGCCCAGAAAGTTCAATAAAATTTTTTATTATTTAATTTTTTGTTTTAGTTATATAATTAAATACAGTTATCAGTATCATCCCAAGCTCAACTATAAATCAAAGAGAATAAGCGCCTTCAACAAAAGTTTTCTTCTTTATTATTTGTAATTTCACCAATTAACTAATTCAAAATACTATCAGATTATCCTCTGCTTCAACTATAACTAAAATGGAGTTCAACAGTCTTTATTATTTAATTTTAATTAATCATTAAAATATACAATTGCTCATAAGTGGGAGTTCAAATATAACAAGTTATTTTGAGTTGAACAAAGCCCATCTTGATTATTTTTTTATTATGAGCATAATTGGGAAATATAAATATTGTCTCTAACTGGATATTTGAATTATAAGGGTACTAGAGTTCAACAAAAGTTTTTTTATTATTTGAATTCTTTGTTTAATTAACGAATTAAAATATAATATTGTACCATTTGAAGTTAAACTATAGCAACTGCATTTTAGCTCAACAGTTTTTTTTATTATTTAATTTTTGTTTAATTATCTAATTAAATACAATATTGTACCATCTCAAGTCTAACCATAACAAGACATACCAACAAAAGTTTTTCTTTATTATTTAATTTCAAGTACTTAATTAATTAAATATAATATTATACTAATTTATATTCAGTCCATAACTATACATACCAATGTTTATTATTTAATTTTTTTTTTTTAATTATTCAATTAAACATAATATTGTCCTATCCGAGATAACTATAACTGCATTTTAGGTTCAACAGTTTTCTTTATTATTTAATTTTACTAAATTAGCTAATTAAATACACTATTGTGCTTCATTCAAATTTAAATTATAAATTCAAAACGGAGTTCAACAAATTTTCCATTATTTGCCATTTATTTATTAGCTATATAAATTATACATACCATTGGTACCATCCATTTCAACTATAAGACACGGAGTTCAATAAAAATTTTCTCTTTTATTATTTATTATATTTAATTAATTAATTAATTAAAATATACATTGTACTTCATCTCTCGAGTTCAATTTATAACCAAATGGTCAATAAATATTTTTTCTTTTATTATTTTCCAATTTCAATTAATTAATTAATTAAATATAATATCGTATCATCCTTGTTTCTAACCATGTCTTGCATTTGAGTTCAACAAAAATGTATTTTTTTATTATTTAATTTTCTCCAGTTATAATCGAATATACATCGTGTATCTATCCGAGCCCAACTTATAACTGCATATAAATTAACAAAAAGCTTTATTATTTGTTTCAATAATTGACTAATGAAAATATACATTGTATCATCCTAAGTTTAATCTATAACCAAACGGAGTTCAACAAAAGCTTTTTATTATTTAATTCAAATAATTAATTAACTAAATATAATATCAGACTATCCTGAGTTCAATTCATAAATTGCATTTGAGTTAACAAAGCTTTTTATTATTATTTCTAATTTTTACACTATCTAATTAAATATAAGATAGTACCATCTAGAGATAAATTATGTCTGCACGGAGCTCAAGAAAGTTTTCCTTTATTATTTAATTTTCGTTTAAATTAATTAATTGAAATATAATATTGTATTATCTAGTGCTGAACTATACCAAGATTTGTCAAAATTTTTCTTTTTATTATTTAATTTTGCTTAATATCTAATTAAACATACATTACTCCATTTGGAGTTCAAATTTATATCCAGACATGCCCAACAATGTTTCTTTTATTATTGGGGTTCATTAATTAATTAATTTAAACATAATATCGCATTTCATCTCGGAGCTCAAAGGTACAAGACGGAGTTGAAACAAAAGCTTTTATTATTTATTTTTTGAATTTAATTAATTAATGATAATATTGTTCTATCCAGCTTAATCTATAAATTTACTTGGAGTTCAATAAAGTTTTAATTTTTTATTATTTAATTTTGTTTAATTATCTAATTATACATAATATTGGTAAATGCCATTTTAAAGCTCAATTATAAAAGACAATTCAGCCCAAATGTTTTCTCTTTTTATTATTTAATTATATTTAATTAATTAATTACCTAAATATACCATTGTACCATCTCGAAATTAACTATAAATCTCAAACCAGAGTTCAATAACATTTTTTCTTTTATTATTTAGAATTTTAATTAACTAATTAATTAAATATAATATTCTACTATCCGAAAGAATCTATAAATCTGCATTTGAGCCCAACAAAATTTTACTTTTTATTATTTAATTCTTTCTTTTAGGTTATATAATTGAACATAATATTGCACTCATCCTGAGTTCAACTACAATCAGACACAAACAATGTTTTTCTTTTTATTATTTAATCTTCCATTAATTAATTAATGAAACATAATATCAGATCATCCTAAGTTCAACTATAACCAAACGTAGCCCTAAATAAAGTTTTCTTTTATTATTTAATTCAATTAATTAATTAACTAAATATAATATTGTACTATCCTGAGCTCCAACTATAACTGCATTTGTACTTCAATGTTTTTTTTTATTATTATTTAATTTTATTACACTATTCAATTAAACATAATATTGTACCATCTAGAGATAACTATAACCAAACCGAGTTCAACAAAGTTTTCCTTTATTATTTTAATTTTACTAAACTAATTAATTAAATATAATATTTGTAGATTCATCTAGTGTTGAAATCTATAACGACGGAGTTCAACAAAATTTTCTTTTTTATTATTTAATTTTGCTTTAATTATCTAATTAAACATAGTATCAAATGATTTGGAAGTCTAACCATAATTCAGACATGTAGCCCAATAATACGTTTTCTTTATTATTGAAGTTCATTTAATTAATTAATTAAATACACATCGCATCATCCCGAGTTCAAATATAACAAGATTGGAGTTGACAAAAGTTTTCTTTTATTATTTTTTTTTAATTTAATTAATTAAGTCATATAATATTGTTCCATTCTGAGTTTAACTATAACCGATTTTAGAGTTCAACAGTTTTAATTTTTATTATCGAATTTTGTTTATTCATTTAATTATACATAACATTGCACGTATTCAAGCTTCAATTATAAGACAATGGAGTCTGTTGAAAGTTTTCTTTTATTATTTAATTATATTTAATTAATTAATTAATTAATTATAATATTGTACCATCCTCGTAGCTCAATCTATAACCAAATGGAGTTCAATAACATTATTATCGAATTTCACCAATTAATTAATTAAAATATAATATCGGTATTTATCTTAGGCCAACCATAAATTGCACGGAGTTCAGTCAAAATTTCATTTTTTTTATTATTTAATTTTCTTTTAGTTATATAATTGAACATAATGCATTCTCATCCTGAGCCTAAATCCATAAATTGCATACAAATAACAAAGCTTTTTCTTTTAATATTTAATTTGAATAATTAATAAATGAAATATAATATTGCATCATCTCAAGTCTAACTCATAACCAAACGGAGTTCAACAAAGTTTCTTTTATTATTTAATTTCAAATAATTACGGAACTAAATATAATATCGTAATTATCCTACTTGAACTATACCAAATCTGGAGCTCAATAAAAGTTTTCTTTTATTATTTAATTTCAGTTAATTAATTAACTAAATATATATTGTACTATCCGGAGTCTAACTATAATTCGCACGGAGTTCAACAAAAAGTTTATTATTATTTAATTTTAATAAATTATCTAATATACAATTATACCATCTAGAGATAACTCATAAATCGCATTTTGAGTTCAACAACAAAAGTTTCTTTATTATTTAATCATTAAATTAATTTTATTTAAAATATACATGGTATTTGTTCCAGTGTTGTTCATAACGAGACGGAGTTCAACAAATTCTTCTTTTTATTATTTAATTCCTGTTTAATTATTCAATTAAATATAACATTGCATTTCATCTATTTCACCATATAATTAATACAACAACAAATGTTTTCTTTTATATTAAGTCTATTTAATTAATTAATTAAGTCATAATATCGTACCATCTGGAGTTCAAATATAATACACTAAGAAATGAAATAAAAAGTTTCTTTATTATTTTTTTTAATTTAATTAATTAAACGGAATATTGTTCCATCTAGAGCTTAACTATAAATTCAAATCTGAATAAAAGCTTTTTTTATTATTTAATTTTGTTTAATTATTCACTATGCTTATACATGTACCATCTTAAATTCAATTATAAAGACATACTGAGTTCAACAAGTTTTCTTTTATTATTTAATTATATTTAATTAATTAATTAATTAAATATAATATTATTATACCATCTAAGTTCAACTATAACCAAATCAGGAGTTCAACAATATTTTCTCTTTATTATTTGATTTCATTTAATTAATTATTTAAATATAATAATTGTACTACACTCGCGAGCCTAAAGCTATAATTCGGCAGAGGCCGGTGTTCAATAAAAAATTTCTTTTTTATTATTTAATTTTGTTTTAGTTGTAAAATTAAACATATTATTGTTACGTGCGGTGTTCAACTACAAATTGAATACAATTTCAATAAAGCTTTTCTCCTTTTATTATTTAATTTAAATTAATTAATTATTAAAATATAATATTGTATCATACCCAAGTTTCAACTATAACGGTTCTGAGTTCGTTCAAGTCTTCTCTTTTATTATTTAATTCTTTTAAATTAATTAATAAAGCATAATATTGTGCCGAATGGGTTCAAATATAACAAGACGAGGTTAGACAAAGTTTCTTTATCTTCGATTATTTTTTTATAATATAATTAAACATAATATTGTTCGAACCGGAGGTAAACTATAAAGATTGAGTTCATGCAAAGTTTTTTTTTATTATTTAATTTTGTTTAATTAACTAATTAAACATAATAAATTGGGCCTGATGTCGAACTTTAAATTGCACTTTGAGTTCAAATAAAGATTTTTTTTTTATTATTGGTAATTTTGCTGAATTATCTAATTAAACAAAATATTTGTACCATCTGGAGTTCAACTATATGAAGACATAGAACATTAAAGTTTCCTTTTATTATTTGAATTTCAAGTAATTAATTAATTAAATATAATATTATACATATCTCGAGTTCAATTATAATACATTGAGTTCAACAAGTTTTTTTTTTTGTTGATTAATTTTGTTGGATGCTCTGGAAACATAATATTAACTGATCCTCGAGATAATTCATATCCAAGACGGAGTTCAACAAGTTTTCCTTTTATTATTCTAATTTCATTAATAAAATTTAATTAAATATAATATTGTACCATCTAGAGGGATTGAACTATAACGAGAGGAGTTAACAAAATTTTTTTTTTTGTTATTGAATATTTTTTTAATTATCTAATTAAAAGTAATAATTGTACATTTGGAGTTAAACTATAACTGAGCCTGATACGCCAACAAATTTTCTTTCTTTTATCATTTAAGTTCATTTAAGTTAATTAATTAAACATAACATTGTACCATCGGGAGTCGAATATAACAAGAAATGAATAAAGTTTTTTTTTACTGGTTTTATGAGTTTGAAATAACTAAATATAATATCGCTCCATCAACGGCTTAACTATAACTGGCGGATTTGAGCTACAAGTTTTCTTTTATTATTTAATTTTGTTTAATTAACTAATTAAACATAATATTGTAAAATGTTGGAATGAACTATAACCAGATGAGAATTCAATAAAGTTTCTTTTTTTTTTTTTATTACTTTATTTGTTTAATTATCTAGGTGCTACATAATATTGTACCATCGAAGTTCAATTATAGATATTTGGAGTACAATCAAAGTTTCTCTTACTATTATTTTATTATATTTAGTTAAGTAATTAATTAAATAGAATATTCTACTCATCTAAAGTTAAACAATAAACAAATGGAGTTGAACAATATTTTTTTTTATTTTGATTTCATTTAATTAATTGACTGAAGAGGTGATAATGGCACCATCTGGAGTTAATATATACCTGGATGGAGTTCATCAAAATTTTTTTTTCGTTATTTAATTTTGATTAGTTATATAATTAAACATAATAATGTACCATTAGGAGTTCAACTATAACTTGGAATACAATTGAACAAAAAAGTTTTCTTTTTATTATTGAATTTCAATTAATTCAATTAATGAAATATAATATTGTATAAATCGGGGTTCGACCATAACTTGAACGAGAGTTCAACAAGTTTTCTCTTTTTTGTTATTTATTTCTTTTTAATTAATTAATAAAATATAATATTGTGCCATCTTGAAATGCAAAGATAAGGAATGGAGTTGAGACAAAGTTCCTTTGATTTTTTTTATTATGATATAATTAAACATAATATTGTTTCATCTGGAGCTTGAAATATAAGCAGAACAAGATTCAAAAAAGTTTTTTTTTTTATGATTTAATTGTTTAATTAACTAATTAAACATAATATTATACCATTTGAAGTTAAACTATAAATCTGCATTGAGTCGACAAAGTTTCTTTTATTATTATTTAATTTTGTTTAATTATCTGATTAAACGTAATATTGTACCATCCTAGAGTTCAACTATAACTGGACAGCTACGACAAAGTTTTCTCTTTTATTGTTAATTTCAATTAATTAATTAATTCAAATATAATATTGTGCATCGGAAATCCTTTACTAACAAGGCGTAGTTAATTTAACTGTAAGAGTTTTCTTTTTTTATTATTTAATTTTGTTTCAATTATCTAATTAAACATAATAATGAAGGATCCGGAGATAATTACATCCTCAGAAGTTCAACAAAGTTTTTTCCCTTTTTATTATTGAATTTCATTAAATTAATTAATTAAATCTCAATATTGTGCCATCTAGAGTTGAACTATAACTAGGCTGAGTTAAACAAAATTTTTTTTTTATTATTTAATATTTTTAATTATCTAATTAAACAGTTTAATATTGTACCATTTGAGTTCAATTATAACTGGTATGGTTAAATAACGTTTCTCTTTACTCATTGAAGTTCATTTAATTATTTAATTAAACATAATATTGCATCTAGGTTCAAATATACAAGGCTGAGTTGTAACTAAGTTTTTTTCTTTATTCTTTTCTTTTTGGTTACAATTGACTAAATATAATATTGTTTCCATCTAAATAACAAAGTAACTACCGAGTTCAAAAAGTTTTTTTTTTTTATTATTTATTTGTCGGAATTCATCCACTTGCACGTAATATTGTCCCATCTGAAGTTCAACTATAAAGACATTGAATTGAACAAAGTTTTCTCTTTATTGTTTTATTATATTTAATTAATTAAATTAATTAAATATAATATTGTACCATCTCGTACGTTAAACAATAACCAAATGGAGTTCAACAATATTTTTCTTTTTATTGTGTTTATTTCATTTAATTAAATATTTAAAATAATATTTTACCATCTGAGTTCCATTTAAATGAAATGAAGTTCAACAAAATTTTCTTTTTTGTTATTTAATTTTGCTTTAGTTATATAATTAAACATAATATTGTACCATTTGGAGTTCAACTATAACCGGACACAATTGTCAAGAAAGTTTTCCTCTTTTTTAATGTCTTAATTTGAATAATTAATTAATGAAATATAATATTGTATCATCCAAAATTAAACTATGACCAAACCGGAAACAAACAAAATTTTCTCTTTTTTTTTATTTCTTTTAATTAATTAATAAAACATCAATATTGTACCATATCCGATTTCAAATATAACAAGAAAGGAACAAAGTTTTCTTTGATTTTTTTTTTTTTTATTATGATATAATTAAAGATAATATTGTTCTAGAACTGGTCATAAAGTCGGTACGAGTGCAGTTTTTTTTTTATTATTTAATCTTTATTTAATTAACTAATTAAACATAATAATATACCCTTGTGTTAAACTATAAACTGTGGATGATTCAACAAAGTTTTCTTTTTTATTATTTAATTTTGTTTAATTATCTAATTAAACATATTGTATTTTATCTTAAAAATCAACTATAACTGCAGACACAGTTCAAGTTTTCTCTTTTACTATTTAATTTCAATTAATTAATTAATTAAATATATTATTGTCTTATTTGGAGATCTAAATCCATAAGGCCAAGATTTGGAGTCTAACAAAGTTTTTCTTTTTTTATTATTGGTACATTTTGCTTTAATTATCCAATAAACATAATATTGTACCATCACGAGATAACTATATATGAATGAGGGTTCGTCAAAGTTTTCCTTATATTATTTAAATTCATTAAATTAATTAATTAAATATAATAATGTACCATCAAGATTTGAACTACAATGAGACTTGAGTTAAACAAAATTTTTTTTTTAATTATTTAATATTTTTACTTATCTAATTAAACATAATATTGTGTACCATTTGGAGTCTAAACTATAACTAGACACGCCTAAATTAACGGTTTTCTCTTTTATCATTGGGGTTCATTTAATTAATTAATTAAACATGATATTGTACCATCCAGCGTTGAATATAGGCAAGAGGATAGAGTTAATTTTTTTCTTTTATTATTTCTTTTATTTTAATTAACTAAATATAAGTATTGTTCCACCCAGAAATAAACTATAACCGTAGACGGAGTCAAACAAAGCTTTTTTATTATTTAATTGTCAATAATAATTAAACATAATTTTGTAACATGGAAATTTAACTATAACCCCAGCATTTGAGTTCAACCATGTTTTTTTTTTTATTATTTATTCTCGTTTAATTGTCTAATTATACATAATATTGTACTAACTGAAGTTAACTTATATACAATCGCAAAGTTCAACAAATTTTTCTTTTATTATTTAGAATTGATATTTCAATTAATTAATTAAAATTATAATATTAAACCATCTCAAGTTCAACTATAACCAAATGGAGTTCAACAATATTACCCTTTTATTAACTGATCAGTAATTAATTATTTAAATATAATATGGGAAAATCTAGAGTCTAACCATAACTGGTCATTTGAGTTCAACAAAATAATTTTTTTTGCATTTATTTAATTTTTTGAGTTATATAATTAAACATAAGCTTGTACCATAAAGATTTCAACATATAACCGCACCAGTTCAACAAAGTTTTCTCTTTTTTATTATTTTAATTTCAATTAATTAATTAATGAAATATAATAATGCATCATCTGGAGTTCAACTTATAACGAAACAGAGTCTAAAGAAGTTTATAACATTGTTTATTTCTTTTAATTAATTAATAAAACATAATATTGCATTCATCGTTCGTTTAAATATAACAAGCATTTGAGTGTACAGGAAGTTTTCTCTTTTGATTTTTTTTTTATTATAATATAATTAAACATAATATTGTTCCAACTGGATCTTAACCCTATAAAAGGGAGTTCAACAAAGTTCTCTTGTTTTTGTCATTTAATTTTGTCTAATTAACTAATTCAACATAATATTGCATCACTTGAAGTTTAACTATATATGAGGATCAGAGTTCAATTCAAAGTTTTTCTTTTGTTATTTAAATTTTATTTAATTATCTAATTAAACATAATATTGTACCATCCTGAGTTTCATCTATAACAGGCCAGTTCAACAAAGTTTTCTCTTTTATTATTTAATTTCAATTAATTAATTAATTAAATATAATATTGTACTATCTGGAGTTCAACTATAACTGGACGAGAGTCTAACAAGTTTTTTTTTATTATTTAATTTTTTACTATCTAATTAAACATAATATTGTCCCATCCTGAGATAACTATAACCAGACCGAGTTCAACAAAGTTTCCTTTTTATTTTTAATTTCATTAAATTAATTAATTAAATATAATATTGTACCATCTAGAGTTGAACTATAACGAGGCGGAGTTCAACAAAATTTCTTTTATTATTTAATTTTCGAATTATCTGATTAAAATAATATTGTACCATCTGAGTTCAATTATAACTAGACCCAGTTAAACAACGTTTTCTCTTTTATTATTTAAGATCATTTAATTAATTAATTAAACATAATATTGTCCCATACAGAGTTCAAATATATCAAGAGTGGAGTTGAACAAAGTTTTCTCTTTTATTATTTCTTTTTTAATTTAATTAATTAAACATAATATTGTTCCATCCAAAGCCGAATCTATAACCGCACGGGAGTTCAACAAAGTTTTTTTTTTATTATTTTAATTTTGTTTAATTAATTAATTAAACATAATATTGTACCATTTGAAATTGAACTATAACTGAATGGGAGTTCAGGCAAGTTTTTCTTTTTTTATTATTTATTTTGTTTAATTATCCAATTATACATAATATTGTACCATTGAAGTTCAATTATAAGACAGGGGAGTCCAACAGTTTTCTTTTATTATTTAAATTAATTAATTAATTAAATATAATATCACTCATCTCGAGTTCAATTATAACCAAATAGAGTTCAACAATATTTTCTCTTTTATTATTTGATTTCATTTAATTAATTATTTAAATATAATATTGTACCATCCTGAGTTCAACTATAACTGTCGTGAGTTCAACAAAATTTTCTTTTTTATTATTTAATTTTGTTTAGTTATATAATTAAACATAATATTGTACCATCCCGAGTCTCAACTATAACTTGACATAGTTCAACAAAGTTTTTCTCTTTTATTATTTAATTTCTATTAATTAATTAATGAAATATAATATTGTATCATCTCAAGTTCAACTATAACCAAACGGAGTTCAACAAAAGTTTTCTTTTTTATTATTTAATTTCTTTTAAGTAATTAATAAAACATAATATTGTACCATCCTGGAGTTCAAATATAACAAGGCGGAGTTGAACAAAGTTTCTCTCTTTGATTATTTTTTTTATATTATATAATTAAACATAATATTGTTCCACATCCCGAGTTCAAATATAACAAGACGGAGTTGAACCAAGTTTTCTCTTTGATTAATTTTTTTATTATATAATTAAACATAATATTGTTCCATCTGGAGCTTAACTATAAGGCAGGAGTTCAACAAAGTTTTTTTATTATTTAATTTTGTTTAATTAACTAATTTAAATAATATTGTATCATCTAAAGTTTAAATACAACCAGACGGAGTTCAACAAAGTTTTTTTTCTTTTTTATTATTTAATTTTGTTTAATTAACTAATTAAACATAATATTATACCATTTGAAGTTTAACTATAACCGAGGCGTGAGTTCAACAAAGTTTTCTTTTTTTATTATTTAATTTTGTTTAATTATCTAATTAAAACATAATATTCTACCATCTCGAGTTCAACTATAAAAGAAGAATACATAATTAACCTAAGTGGTTTTCTTGACCACAACTCTGATGGAATCTCAAAGTCCATTCTCAAATCGTCTTGCTCTTGAGGGATCATCTGGGGATAATGTGAATACCATAACGAGATAAACGGTCAAACTCAGCTTGATATTCTCTCACTGTCTTATCTTTCTGCCTGAGTTCCTCAAACTTCATCCTCAAGTTCGATCTAACAGACTCCGGAAAATACAAATCCATAAATGCCCTCTGTAAATCATCCCAAGTCAACTCTACACCGGGACGGGAAGTAACAACACTTCTCCACCAGTGTTGAACATCTCCAGCAAGTTGATGAGTAACCATTCGCAGCCAAAAGCTTCAGGAACTCCCAGTACCCCTAGCGGCTCTTTAACAAGATCAAGCCATTTTCCGCTTCCATAGGATCAGAAGACCTTCAAACCTTATTAGGCCCACTTCTTCCTTGAATCTATCCCGCAATACCCAATAGTCAGCCTGAGGATTTGCCTGCTGCACGGCTGTGGGACAGCTGCATGGGACAGCTGCATGGGGTAGCTGCTGCAACAAAGTCTGCTGAATGATGCAATCGTGCAGTAACATCTGACTCATAGACTGAAACATCCCGCAGGTCATCCATTGATACAACATTAGGTGGGGCACCAACCACCAAGGGAACATTAGGTCTTGCCTATTGGGGAACACCTCTATGCACGCCCACGTCTAGCCATCTGAACACAATTACTCAAGAAATTAAAAACTTAATTTTATACTAGTATCACCTCTACTTTAGACACTAAACTTAAAATCCTAAAAGCAGAGCTAGGTATCAAACTTTATTTTGATTTTCTTATTTAAAACTTCAGAAACAAAATTTGTTTAAAACATTTTTTTTTCAAACCACTTTTAAATTAAAACAACGAAAAGCGGTTTAGCTACAGGGATACGTAAAACCTGGCTCTGATACCACTTGTAACGACCCAAAAAAAAGAACTTCTAAAATAATATTTTTATTTTTTAGAAATGTTTTAAAATAATTAAATAAAATTATTTTCTCAAAAAAATGACAATGTTTGAAACCTCATAAAAAAACAAATCCTCGAGAAATAAGAGCAAATCAAAATGTATAAAAAAAACTACCAAGTCTCATACTAACGTAATTCAACACTCTAAACACCGCTACACGCTGCTCCTCCTCAACACCGCCTGCACATGAAATCAGAACTTAGGTGAGCAAAAAAATTGCTCAGTGAGACTACAACCTGACTAATATGTACCAACACAGTCTGATCCCGCACAAGAGCCAGGTTCATTACATTAAGTATAACCAGACGGAGTTCAACAAAGTTTTATTTTTTTATTATTTAATTTTGTTTAATTATCTAATTAAACATAATATTGTACCATCTGAGTTCAACTATAATCAGAATGAATTGAACAAAGTTTTCTCTTTTTATTATTTTTTCATTTTTTAATGAAACATAATATTGTACCATCTAGAGTTTAACTATAATCAGGCGGAGTTCAACAAAGTTTTATCTTTTATTATTTAATTTTGTTTAATTAATTAATTAAATATAATATTATACCATCTGGAGTTTGTCTATAACCTGACGGAGTTCAACAAAAGTTTTTTTTTATTATTATTTAATTTTGTTTAATTATCTAATAAAACATAATATTGTATCATCTGGAGTTCAACTATAACGGGCATTTGAGTTCAACAAAGTTTTGTTTTTATTATTTAATTTCGTTTAATTAATTAATTAAACATAATATTGTACCATCTAGATTTCAAGTATAACCAGATCGTGTTCAACAAAGTTTTCTGTTATTATTTATTTTGTTTAATTAATGAATTAAATATAATATTGTACCATCCGAGTTGAAATATAGCCGAATCGGAGTTCCACAAAGTTTTTTTTAATTATTTATTTTTGTTTAACTATCTTGTAGATCCCTTAGAAGATGATAATCCTATCCACTGAAGCAGTCACCAAAATCATTGATCTTGCACTGCTTTCACCGCTACAATGCTGTTTAGTAAAAAGCTCAGGATGCAAACACATGTAAGGATCATACTAGAGAAGAACAAACTTAAGAAAGCAAGATCCAAAATAAAGAGGCTCATCACTAACTTATCAAGGTAAAATCTTAAATTTTTAAGTTTATTACATAATGCTTTTGAAATGATAAAAAAAAAAACAGAAAACACAATCAGAGTAAATAAGAACCTTGAAGGAGATAGTTCCAGCAAGAGCATAAAGATCTTCAATCAATTTACCCGTACGAATCTCATTCCAAGGATTCCTATACTGCTCACGAAGCACAAAATCAGAAGAAAACTTGTAGAGAATGGAGGTCTGGCTACGTGACGGAGACTTAGCCATCAATTCTGACTGAGAATCATCATCTCCGGTAGGGTTTTCGAACATACTGCGTCTGGCTTCCCAGAGAGCATTGACACAAACACATGAATCAGACATTGAACCAGAGGAACCGAACCAAAACAAGATTCCTAATTTACATTTTGCTTTGTTTCTAACCATTTCATATACCAACAGAACCAATTACATTTCGCATCAACAAGATCCAAACTTTTTATCAAACTGCAAATGATAACGCTATAATTCTACCGAAATGTTTCAATTTGATCCAAACGACATACCTAGAAATCATCGTCGGTGGAGAGAGAATAAAAAGCCGATTCGAGCTCAGAGAGAGCGTGCATAAGAGTTTCAGGTACATACTTTCTACCAAACTTCCCAAACCGACCAAACGAATCAGCTCTTTTCCACAGGGTCGGATCAGATCCGGCGGCCATGAGAACAGCCGGGTCCTTGGCGATAGTGCAGGAGATGGAGAAGGATGAAGACCTGGAGCGAGACGATGGCAGAGGCGTAAATTTGACAACTTTGACAGGTGATCTCTGTTGGATTAAGCTTGAAGGAGTAACTTGCGGGACAAGAAACTAATCCTACCGAGTTATGGTTTAAGAGATTTGGATTAGATTGAATATTATATTTAGGAGTTATCTAAATATTAATGAGAGATTATCTAATTCAAATAGAAATAGGATTAGTCTATGGTTTTATTATAAAAGCACTTGTTGAGATGTGACAAGGTTTAAGAGGTTGAGAGCTTTAGTTTTTGAGCAAGTTTTCTAAAGCTAATAAAGAGAGTAATTCTTTATCAATCTTTGTGTGTTCTTAAATCGTTATAATCACTTTAATTGGTATCAGAGCTTAGGGGTCTGATTCTTATTCGGAGAACAAAAAGCAATCTTTGGCGACGAAGCGATCAACAAGACGGAAGCTTTGGAACAGAGGTACCTTCGGTGGTGGTTTTGTTTTCAGAGTCGAAGTTTCGTTGTTCTTTGAACGGAAGGTTCTCGGCGTTGAAGGGTTTCTTTTGCTCGAAAGAAAAGAAGTTTCTTGGAAGAACAGAATTCCCGGTGAAACAAAGCTTTGTTGGAGAAGAAGTGATTTGGCGAGACAGAGGAAGTTTCTTCCAAGAAAAAAAACAGAGGAAGTGTTGACAGGAAAACAGAGGCTTAGAACTCAAATTTTTTCTGTGAATTAAGATTGAGGATTCAGCCAAATATTTTCGCTATAC
>CM051370.1:24811954-24855774 GCA_028015245.1 Cardamine occulta | reverse complement strand
TTTTTGATCTTGATATATCCACATATTATTGTTCCATCAAAGAGCTTAACTATAAGGCAGACGAGTTCAATACTGCTTTTCCTCCGTTCTTATTTAATTTTGTTTAATTAATCCACTGAATATAATAAGGCATCAAATACAACCAGATTTGAGTTCAACAAAAGTTTTTTATTTATTTAATTTTGCTTTTAATTAACTAATTAAACATAATATTGCACTATCTTTCCGCTTAACTATGGGACCAGACTTTTAGTTCAACAAAGTTTCTTTTTTTATTATTTAATTTTGTTTAATTATCTAATTATATTATAATACTATTGTACCATCTGGGGTCTTAAGGATAACCGACGGGAGTTCAACAAAGCTTTGATTTTTATTAATTAATTAAATATATTGTACCCATCTCCCGAGTTCAACTATAAACCAAAATGGAGTTCAGTCAATATTTTCTTTATTATTAGATTTCATTTAATTAATTATTTAAAACATAATATTCAGAATCATCCGAGTTCAACTATAAACTAGCTCAACAAATGACATTTAATTTAATGAAGAAATATAACTAAACATAATATCCTGTACTATCTTGAGTTCAGGCAATTCTAGACATGCTTCAACAAAGTTTTCTTTATTATTTAATTTCATCAATTAATTAATTAAATATAATATCGCACTCATCCTAGCTCAACTATAAATCAAACCAGAAATAAATCAAGTTTCTTTTTAATATTTAATTTTTTTTAATTATCTAATTATACATACATTGTACCATCTCAAAGCTCAAGATTCAACCCAGACCTGAGCTCACCAAATGTTTTCTTTTTTATTATTTTAATTGCTTAATTTATCTAATTATACAAAAATATTGTACCATCCGGGTTCAATTATAAAGACAATTTGAAAGAACTATTCAGGTCTATTAAATCATTCAAGAGAAGATGGTACTCATCTCTAGTTCAACTTATAACCAAATGGAAGTTCAACAATATTTTCTTTTATTATTTCGATTTCATTTAATTAATTACATGCAACATAATATCAGCACTGTATCCTGGAGCTCAACCATACAACTGCATCGGGAAGTTCAACAAAAGTTTTCTTTATTATTAATTTCATTTAATTAATTAATTAAACATAACATCGCATCATATGGAGTTCAACTATAACTGCACACGCTCAACAAAAGTTTTCTTTATTATTTAATTTTAATTAATTAATTAATTAAATATAATATTATACCATCCGGAGTTCAACTTATAACCAAACGTAGCTCCCGGAGGTCCTTTCTCTTTATTATTCCAATTTCCCTTTTAATTAATTAATTCGCCGTTCATATTGCCACCATCTGAGTTCGTAAACTATGTAACTTGCATCCTTGAAGTTCAACAATTTTCTTTTAAATATTTATTTTGTTTAAATATTCACCAGGTTAATCAAAGATATTCCACCATTCAGAGCTCAAGGATAACTGCACACCGTCTTCAAATGTTTTCTTTTATTATTTAATTTCATTCATTCAATCTAATAAATATAATATTGTATCATCTGGAGTTCCATTCATAACCAACTGTAGTTCGAAGGCCACCTTATTATTTAAATTTTTTTAATTAATTAATAAACATAATATTGTACCCACTTTCGGCTTCAAATATAACAAGGTCTTTTTATTAAATAAATATAACTTGCACCATCTTAGTCAACCATAAATCAAATGGTGTGCAAAAATATTCTCTTTTTTTTGATTTCTTTAAAATTATTTAAAACATAATATTGTACCAATCAAGAGTTCAACTATAAACGTACCCGAAGTTCAACCCAAAGTTTTCTTCTTTATTATTTAATTTCATTTAATTAATTAATTAAACATAATATCGCACTTATAAGGGAGTCCAACTATAACCCGGTTACACAGTTCAACAAAGTTTTCTTTTTTATTATTTAATTTTAATTAATTAATTGATTAAATATAATATTATACCATCCGGAGTTCAACTATAACCAAACGTAGCTTAACAAAGTTTTCTTTTATTATTTAATTTCCTTTTAATTAATTAATTAAACTAATATTGTACCATCCGAGTTCAAATATAACCAGACGGAGTTCAATAATTTTCTTTTTAAATATTTATTTGTTTAAATATCTAATTATACATAGTATTGTACTTATCTGGAGTTCAATTATAACTGCATTAGCTCAACAAAGGTTTCTTTTATTATTTAATTTCAATTAATTAATTAATAAAATATAATATTGTATCATCCGGAGCTTCCACTATAACCAAATGCAGCTCGACAAATTTTTTCTTTTTATTATTTAAATTCCTTTAATTAATTAATAAAACATAATATTGTACCATCTTGAGTTCAAATATAACAAGACGGAGTTGAACAAAAGTTTTCTTTGATTATTTTTTTATTATGATATAATTCAACATAATATTGTTCCATCGGGAGCTTAACTATGCTGCATTGGAGTTCAACAATGTTCTCTTTTTTGTTATTTAATTTTGTTTAATTAACTAATTGGACATGATATTGTATCATTTAAAGTTTAACTACAACCGACGGAGTTCAACAAAAGTTTTTATTTATTTATTATTTAATTTTGTTTAATTAACTAATTAAACATAATATTGTACCATTTGATGTTTAACTATAACTGCATGGAGGTTCAACAAAGTTTTTTCTTTTATTATTTAATTTTTGTTTAATTATCTAATTATACATAATATTGTACCATCCGAGGTTCAAGTATAACCGCACGGGAGTTCAACAAAGTTTTCTTTTATTTATTAATTAAATAAATATAATATTGTACCATCTCGAAGTTCAACTATAAATCGAAATGGAGTTCAACAATATTTTCTCTTTATTATTTGATTTCATTTAATTAATTATTTAAACATAATATTGTACCATCGGAGTTCAACTATAAACTGGCAATGGAGTTCAACAAAAGTTTTTTTTATTATTATTTAATTTTATTTAGTTATCTAATTAAAACATAATATTGTACTATCTTGGAGTTCAACTATAACGACACACGTTCAACAAAGTTTTCTTTTATTATTTAATTTCAATTAATTAATTAATTAAATATAATATTGTACCATCCGAGTTCAACTATAATCAAACGGAGTTCAACAAAGTTTTCTTTTAACATTTAATTTCATTTAATTAATTAATTAAATATAATATCGCACATATGGAGTTCAACTATAACGAGACAGTTCAACAAAGTTTTCTCTTTATTATTTAATTTCAATTAATTAATTAATTAAATATAATATTGCACCATCTGAGTTCAACTATAACCAAATGGAGTTCGACAAATGTTTCTCTTTTATTATTTAAATTCTTTTAATTAATTAATAAAACATAATATTGTACCATCTGGAGTTCAAATATAACAAGACGGAGTTGAACAAAGTTTTCTTTGATTATTTTTTTTATTATGATATAATTCAACATAATATTGTTCCACCGGAGCTTAACTATAAGCAGCGGAGTTCAACAATGTTTTCTTTTATTGTTATTTAATTTTGTTTAATTAACTAATTTAACATAATATTGTATCATCTAAAGTTTAACTAAAAACAGACGGAGTTCAACAAAGTTTTCTTTTTTATTATTTAATTTGTTTAATTAACTAATTAAACATAATATTGTACCATTTGAAGTTTAACTATAACTGCATTTCGAGTTCAACAAAAGTTTTTTTTTTTTATTATTTAATTTTTTTAATTATCTAATTATACATAATATTGTACCATCTCAAGTTCAAGTTTAACTGCACTGAGTTCAACAAAGTTTTTTTTTTTATTATTTAATTTTGTTTAATTATCTAATTATACATAATATTGTACCATCCTGAAATTCAATTATAGCACTGAGTTCAACAAAGTTTTCTTTTTATTATTTAATTATATTTAATTAATTAATTAATTAAATATAATATTATACCATCTCGAGTTCAACTATAACCAAATGGAGTTCAACAATATTTTCTCTTTTTATTATTTGATTTCATTTAATTAATTATTTAAATATAATATTGTACCACCCGAGTTCAACTATAACTAGACGAGTTCAACAAAATTTTCTTTTTATTATTTAATTTTGTTTAGTTATATAATTAAACATAATATTGTACCATCCGAAGTTCAACTATAACTATACACAGCTCAACAAAGTTTTCTTTTATTATTTAATTTCAATTAATTAATTAATGAAATATAATATTGTATCATCCGAAGTTCAACTATAACTAAACGGAGTTCAACAAAGTCTTCCTTTTATTATTTAATTTCTTTTAATTAATTAATAAAACATAATATTGTACATATGGAGTTCAAATATAACAAGACGGAGTTGAACAAAGTTTTATCTTTGATTATTTTTTTTTATTATGATATAATTAAACATAATATTGTTCCATCCGGAGTTTAACTATAAGCGACGGAGTTCAACAAAGTTTTCTTTTTTATTATTTAATTTTGTTTAATTAACTAATTAAACATAATATTGTACCATTTGAAGTTAAACTATAACTCGCTTGAGTTCAACAAAGTTTTTTTTTTTTTATTTAATTTTGTTTAATTATCTAATTAAACATAATATTGTACCATCCTGGAGTTCAACTATAACAAGCATACGCTTCAACAAAAGTTTTTCTTTTATTATTTAATTTCAAGTAATTAATTAATTAAATATAATATTATACTATCTGGAGTTCAACTATAACCGCACATAGTTCAACAAAGTTTTTTTTATTATTTAATTTTTTTAATTATCTAATTAAACATAATATTGTCCCATCCGGAGATAACTATAACTGCACGGAGTTCAACAAAGTTTTCCTTTTATTATTTAATTTCATTAAATTAATTAATTAAACACAATATTGTACCATTTGAAACTTAACTATAACCAAACGGAGTTCAACAAATTTTTCATTATTTATTATTTATTTTGTTTTAATTATATAATTATACATAATATTGTACCATCTCGAAGTTCAACTATAGCACCTGAGTTCAACAAAATTTTCTTTTATTATTTATTATATTTAATTAATTAATTAATTAAATATAATATTGTACCATCTCGAGTTCAACTATAACCAAATGGAGTTCAACAATATTTTTCTTTTATTATTTAATTTCAATTAATTAATTAATTAAATATAATATTGTACTATCCGGAGTTTAACTATAACTGCATTTGAGTTCAACAAAATTTACTTTTTTTATTATTTAATTTTCTTTAGTTATATAATTGAACATAATATTGTACCATCCCGAGTTCAACTATAACGCAATACAGTTCAACAAAAGTTTTCTCTTTTATTATTTAATTTCTAATAATTAATTAATGAAATATAATATTGTATCATCTCGAAGTTTAACTATAACCAAAACGGAGTTCAACAAAGTTTTCTTTTTTATTATTTAATTTCAAAATAATTAATTAACTAAATATAATATTGTACTATCTCGAGTTCAACTATAAACTGATCGGAGTTCAACAAAGTTTTCTTTTATTATTATTTAATTTTTATTAATTATCTAATTAAACATAATATTGTACCATCTAGAGATAACTATAACTGCACGGAGTTCAAGAAAAGTTTTCCTTTATTATTTAATTTCATTAAATTAATTAATTAAATATAATATTGTAGCATCTAGTGTTGAACTATAACTAGACGGAGTTCAACAAAATTTTCTTTTTTATTATTTAATTTTGTTTAATTATCTAATTAAACATAATATTGTACCATTTGGAGTTCAACTATAACTAGACAGTTCAACAATGTTTTCTCTTTTATTATTGAAGTTCATTTAATTAATTAATTAAACATAATATCGCACTCATCCGAGTTCAAATATAACAAGACGGAGTTGAACAAAGTTTTCTTTTATTATTTATTTTTTTAATTTAATTAATTAAACATAATATTGTTCCATCCAGAGCTTAACTATAACTGTACGGAGTTCAACAAAGTTTTAATTTTTTATTATTTAATTTTGTTTAATTATCTAATTATACATAATATTGTACCATTTGAAGTTCAATTATAGCACACTTAGGAGTTCAACAAAGTTTTCTTTTTATTATTTAATTATATTTAATTAATTAATTAATTAAATATAATATTGTACCATCTCGAGTTCAACTATAACCAAATGGAGTTCAACAATATTTTTTCTTTTATTATTTAATTTCAATTAATCAATTAATTAAATATAATATTGTACTATCCGGAGTTTAACTATAAACTGCACGGAGTTCAACAAAATTTACTTTTTTATTATTTAATTTTCTTTAGTTATATAATTGAACATAATATTGTACCATCCTGAGTTCAACTATAACCGCATAGCTTCAACAAAGTTTTCTTTTATTATTTAATTTCTATTAATTAATTAATGAAATATAATATTGTATCATCTCAAGTTCAACTATAACCAAACGGAGTTCAACAAAGTTTTCTTTTATTATTTAATTTCAATTAATTAATTAACTAAATATAATATTGTACTATCCGGAGTTCAACTATAACTGCATTGGAGTTCAACAAAGTTTTCTTTTTATTATTATTTAATTTTTATTAATTATCTAATTAAACATAATATTGTACCATCTAGAGATAACTATAACCAAACGGAGTTCAACAAAGTTTTCCTTTATTATTTAATTTCATTAAATTAATTAATTAAATATAATATTGGACCATCTAGTGTTGAACTATAACGAGACTTGAGTTCAACAAAATTTTCTTTTTTATTATTTAATTTTGTTTAATTATCTAATTAAACATAATATTGTACCATTTGGAGTTCAACTATAACTAGACACAGTTCAACAATGTTTTCTTTTTATTATTGAAGTTCATTTAATTAATTAATTAAACATAATATCGTACTATCTGGAGTTCAAATATAACAAGACGGAGTTGAACAAAAGTTTTCTTTTATTATTTCTTTTTTTTAATTTAATTAATTAAACATAATATTGTTCCATCCAGAGCTTAACTATAACCGCATCGGAGTTCAACAAAGTTTTAATTTTTTATTATTTAATTTTGTTTAATTATCTAATTATACATAATATTGTACCATTTGAAGTTCAATTATAGCACACGGAGTTCAACAAAGTTTTCTTTTATTATTTAATTATATTTAATTAATTAATTAATTAATTATAATATTGTACCATCTCGAGTTCAACTATAACCAAAATGGGAGTTCAACAATATTTTTTCTTTTATTATTTAATTTCAATTAATTAATTAATTAAATATAATATTGTACTATCCGGAGTTTAACTATAACCGCATTCGAGTTCAACAAAATTTACTTTTTTTATTATTTAATTTTCTTTAGTTATATAATTGAACATAATATTGTACCATCCGAGTTCAACTATAACCGTACACGTTCAACAAAGTTTTCTTTTTATTATTTAATTTCTATTAATTAATAAATGAAATATAATATTGTATCATCCGAAGTTCAACTATAACCAAACGGAGTTCAACAAAGTTTTCTTTTATTATTTAATTTCAAATAATTAATTAACTAAATATAATATTGTACTATCTCCGGAGTTCAACTATAACCAAACGGAGTTCAACAAAGTTTTCTTTTATTATTTAATTTCAAATAATTAATTAACTAAATATAATATTGTACTATCCCGAGTTCAACTATAACTGAATGGAGTTCAACAAAGTTTTCTTTTATTATTATTTAATTTTTATTAATTATCTAATTAAACATAATATTATACCATCTAGAGATAACTATAACTGCATTTGAGTTCAACAAAGTTTTCCTTTTATTATTTAATTTCATTAAATTAATTATTTAAATATAATATTGTACCATCTAGTGTTGAACTATAACGAGACGGAGTTCAACAAAATTTTCTTTTTTATTATTTAATTTTGTTTAATTATCTAATTAAACATAATATTGTACCATTTGGAGTTCAACTATAACTAGACACAGTTCAACAATGTTTTCTTTTATTATTGAAGTTCATTTAATTAATTAATTAAACATAATATCGCACTATCTGGAGTTCAAATATAACAAGACGGAGTTGAACAAAAGTTTTCTTTTTATTATTTCTTTTTTTAATTTAATTAATTAAACGTAATATTGTTCCATCTAGAGCTTAACTATAACCAAACGGAGTTCAACAAAGTTTTTTTTTTTATTATTTAATTTTGTTTAATTATCTAATTATACATAATATTGTACCATCTGAAATTCAATTATAGCACACGTGAGTTCAACAAAGTTTTCTTTTTATTATTTAATTATATTTAATTAATTAATTAATTAAATATAATATTATACCATCTCAGTTCAACTATAACCAAATGGAGTTCAACAATATTTTCTTTTTATTATTTGATTTCATTTAATTAATTATTTAAATATAATATTGTACCACCGTGAGTTCAACTATAACCTTACGGAGTTCAACAAAATTTTCCTTTTTATTATTTAATTTTGTTTAGTTATATAATTAAACATAATATTGTACCATCTCAAGTTCAACTATAACCGTACACAACTCAACAAAGTTTTCTTTTTATTATTTAATTTCAATTAATTAATTAATGAAATATAATATTGTATCATCTCAAGTTCAACTATAACCAAACGGAGTTCAACAAAAGTCTTCTTTTATTATTTAATTTCTTTTAATTAATTAATAAAACATAATATTGTACCATATGGAGTTCAAATATAATAAGACAAGAGTTGAACAAAGTTTTATCTTTGATTATTTTTTTTATTATGATATAATTAAACATAATATTGTTCCATCCGGAGCTTAACTATAAGCATTTGAGTTCAACAAAGTTTTTTTTTTTTATTATTTAATTTTGTTTAATTAACTAATTAAACATAATATTGTACCATTTGAAGTTTAACTTTAACTCAACGGAGTTCAACAAAGTTTTCCTTTTTATTATTTAATTTTGTTTAATTATCTAATTAAACATAATATTGTACCATCTCGAGTTCAACTATAACAAGACACAGTTCATTAAAGTTTTCTTTTATTATTTAATTTCAAGTAATTAATTAATTAAATATAATATTATACTATCTGGAGTTCAACTATAACAAGACGGAGTTCAACAAAGTTTTCTTTTTTATTATTTAATTTTGTTTAATTATCTAATTAAACATAATATTGTACCATCCCGAGATAACTATATCCGCACTTGAGTTCAACAAAAGTTTTCCTTTTATTATTTAATTTCATTAATATAATTAATTAAATATAATATTGTACCATCTAGAGTTGAACTATAACGAGACGGAGTTAAACAAAAATTTTCTTTTTTTATTATTTAATATTTTTTAATTATCTAATTAAACATAATATTGTACCATTTGGAGTTCAACTATAACTAGACACAGTTCAACAACATTTTCTTTTTATCATTTAAGTTCATTTAATTAATTAATTAAACATAATATTGTACCATCGGAGTTCAAATATAACAAGACGGAGTTGAACAAAGTTTTTTCTTTTTATTATTTCTTTTTTACTTTAGTTAACTAAATATAATATTGTTCCATCTAGCGCTTAACTATAACTGCGAAGTTCAACAAAGTTTTCTTTTTTTATTATTTAATTTTGTTTAATTAACTAATTAAACATAATATTGTACCATTTGAAATTTAACTATAACCTAGCATAGAGTTCAACAAAAGTTTTCTTTTTTTATTATTTATTTTGTTTAATTATCTAATTATACATAATATTGTACCATCCGAAGTTCAACTATAACATTATCGAAGTTCAACAAAGTTTTCTTTTATTATTTTATTATATTTAGTTAATTAATTAATTAAATATAATATTGTACCATCTCGAAGTTCAACAATAACCAAAATGGAGTTCAACAATATTTTCTTTTTTATTATTTGATTTCATTTAATTAATTATTTAAATATAATATTGTACCATCTCGGAGTTCAACTATAACTGCATTGAGTTCAACAAATTTTTTTTTTTGTTATTTAATTTTGTTTAGTTATATAATTAAACATAATATTGTACCATTTGGAGTTCAACTATAACTGCATACAGCTCAACAAAGTTTTCTTTTTATTATTTAATTTCAATTAATTAATTAATGAAATATAATATTGTATCATCTCGAGTTCAACTATAACCAAACGGAGTTCAACAAAGTTTTCTTTTATTATTTATTTCTTTTAATTAATTAATAAAACATAATATTGTACCATCCGAGTTCAAATATAACAAGACGGAGTTGAACAAAGTTTCTCTTTGATTTTTTTTTATTATGATATAATTAAACATAATATTGTTCCATCCGGAGCTTAACTATAAGGCACTGAGTTCAACAAAGTTTTCTTTTTTATTATTTAATTTTGTTTAATTAACTAATTAAACATAATATTATACCATTTGAAGTTAAACTATAACTGCATTTGAGTTCAACAAAGTTTCTTTTATTATTATTTAATTTTGTTTAATTATCTAATTAAACATAATATTGTACCATCCGGAGTTCAACTATAACTGCATACAGTTCAACAAAGTTTTCTTTTATTATTTAATTTCAATTAATTAATTAATTAAATATAATATTGTACTATCTGGAGTTTAACTATAACCAGACGGAGTTCAACAAAGTTTTCTTTTTTATTATTTAATTTTGTTTAATTATCTAATTAAACATAATATTGTAGTATCCGGAGATAACTATATCCGCATGAGTTCAACAAAGTTTTCCCTTTTATTATTTAATTTCATTAAATTAATTAATTAAATATAATATTGTACCATCTAGAGTTGAACTATAACGAGACGGAGTTAAACAAAATTTTCTTTTTTATTATTTAATATTTTTAATTATCTAATTAAACATAATATTGTACCATTTGGAGTTCAACTATAACTAGACACATTCAACAACGCTTTCTTTTATCATTTAAGTTCATTTAATTATTTAATTAAACATAATATTGTACCATCTAGAGTTCAAATATAACAAGACAGAGTTGAACAAAGTTTTTTTCTTTTATTCTTTCTTTTTTATTATAATTAACTAAATATAATATTGTTCCATCTAGCTTAACTATAACCGCATTGGAGTTCAACAAAGTTTTCTTTTTTATTATTTATTTTGTTTAATTATCTAATTATACATAATATTGTACCATCTGAAGTTCAACTATAGCACATTGAGTTCAACAAAGTTTTCTTTTATTATTTTATTATATTTAATTAATTAATTAATTAAATATAATATTGTACCATCTCGAGTTCAACAATAACCAAATGGAGTTCAACAATATTTTCTTTTATTATTTGATTTCATTTAATTAAATATTTAAATATAATATTTTACCATCTGGAGTTCAACTATAACTGCATTGAGTTCAACAAAATTTTTTTTTTGTTATTTAATTTTGTTTAGTTATATAATTAAACATAATATTGTACCATTTGGAGTTCAACTATAACTGCACACGTTCAACAAAGTTTTCTTTTATTATTTAATTTCAATTAATTAATTAATGAAATATAATATTGTATCATCCGAGTTCAACTATAACCAAACGGAGTTCAACAAAATTTTTCTTTTATTTTTTTATTTCTTTTAATTAATTAATAAAACATAATATTGTACCATCCGGAGTTCAAATATAACAAGACGGAGTTGAACAAAAGTTTTCTTCTTGATTTTTTTTTATTATGATATAATTAAACATAATATTGTTCCATCCGGAGCTTATCTATAAGGCACGGAGTTCAACAAAGTTTTTTTATTATTTAATTTTGTTTAATTAACTAATTAAACATAATATTATACCTTTGAAGTTAAACTATAACCGACGGAGTTCAACAAAGTTTTCTTTTTTATTATTTAATTTTGTTTAATTATCTAATTAAACATAATATTGTACCATCCGGAGTTCAACTATAAACCATACAGTTCAACAAAGTTTTCTTTTATTATTTAATTTCAATTAATTAATTAATTAAATATAATATTGTACTATTTGGAGTTCAACTATAACAAGACGGAGTTCAACAAAGTTTTTTTTTTTTATTATTTAATTTTGTTTAATTATCTAATTAAACATAATATTGTACCATCCGAGAGATAACTATATCCGCACGGAGTTCAACAAAGTTTTCCTTGTATTATTTAATTTCATTAAATTAATTAATTAAATATAATATTGTACCATCTAGAGTTGAACTATAATGAGACGGAGTTAAACAAAATTTTCTTTTTTATTATTTAATATTTTTAATTATCTAATTAAACATAATATTGTACCATTTGAGTTCAACTATAACTAGACACAGTTCAACAACGTTTTCTTTTATCATTTAAGTTCATTTAATTAATTAATTAAACATAATATTGTACCATCTAGAGTTCAAATATAACAAGACAGAGTTGAACAAAGTTTTTCTTTTATTATTTCTTTTTTTATTTTAATTAACTAAATATAATATTGTTCCATCTAGAGCTTAACTGTAACCAGACGGAGTTCAACAAAGTTTTTTTTTTATTATTTAATTTTGTTTAATTAACTAATTAAACATAATATTGTACCATTTGAAATTTAACTATAACTGACGGAGTTCAACAAAGTTTTTTTTTTTATTATTTATTTTGTTTAATTATCTAATTATACATAATATTGTACCATCTGAAGTTCAACTATAGCACAATCGAGTTCAACAAAGTTTTCTTTTATTATTTAATTATATTTAATTAATTAATTAATTAAATATAATATTAAACCATCTCGAGTTCAACTATAACCAAATGGAGTTCAACAATATTTTCCCTTTTATTATTTGATTTCATTTAATTAATTATTTAAATATAATATTGTACCATCTAGAGTTCAACTATAACCAGACGGAGTTCAACAAAATTTTCTTTTTTTGTTATTTAATTTTTTTTAGTTATATAATTAAACATAATATTGTACCATATGGATTTCAACTATAACCACACACAGTTCAACAAAGTTTCTTCCCTTTATTATTTAATTTCAATTAATTAATTAATGAAATATAATATTGTATCATCCGAGTTCAACTATAACCAAACGGAGTTCAACAAAGTTTTCTTTTATTATTTATTTCTTTTAATTAATTAATAAAACATAATATTGTACCATCCGGAGTTCAAATATAACAAGACGGAGTTGAACAAAGTTTTCTTTGATTTTTTTTTTTTATTATAATATAATTAAACATAATATTGTTTCATCCGGAGCTTAACTATAAGCGATGAGTTCAACAAAGTTTTCTTGTTTTTATTATTTAATTTTGCTTTAATTAACTAATTAAACATAATATTGTACCATTTGAAGTTTAACTATAACCATACGGAGTTCAACAAAGTTTTCTTTTTTATTATTTAATTTTGTTTAATTATATAATTAAACATAATATTGTACCATCCGAGTTCAACTATAACCGCATACGTTCAACAAAGTTTTCTTTTATTATTTAATTTCAATTAATTAATTAATTAAATATAATATTGTACTATCCGGAGTTCAACTATAACCGCATAGAGTTCAACAAAGTTTTTTTTTTTAATATATAATTTTTTTTAATTATCTAATTAAACATAATATTGTCCCATCTCGGAGATAACTATAACTGCATTTGGAGTTCAACAAAGTTTCCCTTTTATTTTTTAATTTCATTAAATTAATTAATTAAATATAATATTGTACCATCTAGAGTTGAACTATAACGAGACGGAGTTCAACAAAATTTTCTTTTTTTATTATTTAATTTTTCTAATTATCTGATTAAACATAATATTGTACCATCCGGAGTTCAATTATAACTAGACACAGTTCAACAACGCTTTTCTTTTATTATTTAAGTTCATTTAATTAATTAATTAAACATAATATTGTACCATCTCGAGTTCAAATATAACAAGACGGAGTTGAACAAAGTTTTTCTTTTATTATTTCTTTTTTAATTTAATTAATTAAACATAATATTGTTCCATCTAGAGCTTAACTATAACTGCACGGAGTTCAACAAAGTTTTCTTTTTTTATTATTTAATTTTGTTTAATTAACTAATTAAACATAATATTGTACCATTTGAAATTTAACTATAACCGCACGGAGTTCAACAAAGTTTTCTTTTTTTTATTATTTATTTTGTTTAATTATCTAATTATACATAATATTGTACCATTTGAAGTTCAACTATAGCACACGTGAGTTCAACAAAGTTTTCTTTTATTATTTAATTAATTAATTAATTAAATATAATATTGTACCATCTCGAGTTCAACTATAACCAAATAGAGTTCAACAATATTTTCTTTTATTATTTGATTTCATTTAATTAATTATTTAAATATAATATTGTACCATCCCGAGTTCAACTATAACCGATCGGAGTTCAACAAAAATTTTCTTTTTTTATTATTTAATTTTGTTTAGTTATATAATTAAACATAATATTGTACCATCCGAGTTCAACTATAACCGCATATAGTTCAACAAAGTTTTCTTTTATTATTTAATTTCTATTAATTAATTAATGAAATATAATATTGTATCATCTCAAGTTCAACTATAACCAAACGGAGTTCAACAAAGTTTTCTTTATTATTTAATTTCTTTTAAGTAATTAATAAAACATAATATTGTACCATCCCGAGTTCAAATATAACAAGACGGAGTTGAACAAAGTTTTCTTTGATTATTTTTTTATATTATATAATTAAACATAATATTGTTCCATCCGGAGTTCAAATATAACAAGACGGAGTTGAACCAAGTTTTCTCTTTGATTAATTTTTTTTATTATATAATTAAACATAATATTGTTCCATCTGGAGCTTAACTATAAGCAGACGGAGTTCAACAAAGTTTTCTTTTTATTATTTAATTTTGTTTAATTAACTAATTTAACATAATATTGTATCATCTAAAGTTTAAATACAACCGACGGAGTTCAACAAAGTTTTCTTTTTTTATTATTTAATTTTGTTTAATTAACTAATTAAACATAATATTATACCATTTGAAGTTTAACTATAACCAGACGGAGTTCAACAAAGTTTTCTTTTTTTATTATTTAATTTTGTTTAATTATCTAATTAAACATAATATTGTACCATCTGGAGTTCAACTATAAAAAGAAGAATACATAATTAACTTAAGTGGTTTTCCTGACCACAACTCGGATGGAATCTCAAAGTCCATTCTCAAATCGTCTTGCTCTTGAGGGATCATCTGGGATAATGTGAATACCATAACGAGATAAACGGTCAAACTCAGCTTGATATTCTCTCACTGTCTTATCTTTCTGCCTGAGTTCCTCAAACTTCATCCTCAAGTTCGATCTAACAGACTCCGGAAAATACAAATCCATAAATGCCCTCTGTAAATCATCCCAAGTCAACTCTACACCGGGACGGGAAGTAACAACACTTCTCCACCAGTGTTGAACATCTCCAGCAAGTTGATGAGTAACCATTCGCAGCTTAAAAGCTTCAGGAACTCCCAAGTACCCTAGCGGCTCTTAACAAGATCAAGCCATTTTTCTGCTTCCATAGGATCAGAAGACCTTCAAACTTATGTAGGCCCACTTCTTTCTTGAATCTATCCTGCAATACCCAATAGTCAGCTCGAGGATTTGCCTGCTGCACCGCTGTGGGACAGCTGTATGGGACAGCTGCATGGGGTAGCTGCTGCAACAAAGTCTGCTGAATTAAGGGCATTCTAACGTAACATCCGACTCATAGACTGAAACATCTGCCGCAGGTCATCCATTGATACAACATTAGGTGGGGCACCACCACTAAGGGGAACATTAGGTCTTGCCTATTGGGGAACACCTCTAGCACGCCCACGCCTAGCCATCTGAACACAATTACTCAAGAAATTAAAAACTTAATTTTATACTAGTATCACCTCTACTTTAGACACTAAACTTAAAATCCTAAAGCGAGACTAGGTATCAAACTTTATTTTGATTTTCTTATTTAAAACTTCGGAAACTCTCAAATTTGTTTAAAAACATTTTTTTTTCAAACCACTTTTAAATTAAAACAACGAAAACGGTTTAGCTACAGGATACGTAAAACCTGGCTCTCGATACCACTTGTAACGACTCAAAAAAAGAACTTCTAAAATAATATTTTTATTTTTAGAAATGTTTTAAAATAATTAAATAAAATTATTTTCTAAAAAAATGACAATGTTTGAAACCTCATAAAAAACAAATCCTCGAGAAATAAGAGCAAATCAAAATGTATAAAAAAACTACCAAGTCTCAGGCTACAACGAATTCAACACTCTAAACATCGGCCACACGCTGCTCCTCCTCAACACCGTCTGCACGAAATCAGAACTTAGGTGAGCAAAAAAATTGCTCAGTGAGACTACAACCTGACTAATATGTACCAACACAGTCTGATCCCACAAGAGCCCAGTTCATTACATTAAGTATAACCGCATCGGAGTTCAACAAAGTTTTATTTTTTTATTATTTAATTTTGTTTAATTATCTAATTAAACATAATATTGTACCATCCGAGTTCAACTATAATCAGACGGAATTGAACAAAGTTTTCTCTTTTATTATTTTTTTCATTTTTAATGAAACATAATATTGTACCATCTAGAGTTTAACTATAATCGACGGAGTTCAACAAAGTTTTATCTTTTATTATTTAATTTTGTTTAATTAATTAATTAAATATAATATTGTACCATCCGGAGTTTGTCTATAACCTGACGGAGTTCAACAAAGTTTTCTTTTTATTATTATTTAATTTTGTTTAATTATCTAATAAAACATAATATTGTATCATCTCGGAGTTCAACTATAACTGCACGGAGTTCAACAAAGTTTTGTTTTTTATTATTTAATTTCGCTTTAATTAATTAATTAAACATAATATTGTACCATCTAGATTTCAAGTATAACCAGATCGTGTTCAACAAAGTTTTCTGTTATTATTTATTTTGTTTAATTAATGAATTAAATATAATATTGTACCATCTGAGTTGAAATATAGCCAGACGAGTTCCACAAAGTTTTTTTTAATTATTTATTTTTGTTTAACTATCTTGTAGATCCCTTAGAAGATGATAATCCTATCCACTGAAGCAGTCACCAAAATCATTGATCTTGCACTGCTTTCACCGCTACAATGCTGTTTAGTAAAAGCTCAGGATGCAAACACATGTAAAGATCATACTAGAGAAGAACAAACTTAAGAAAGCAAGATCCAAAATAAAGAGGCTCATCACTAACTTATCAAGGTAAAATCTTAAATTTTTAAGTTTATTACATAATGCTTTTGAAATGATAAAAAAAAAACAGAAAAACACAATCAGAGTAAATAAGAACCTTGAAGGAGATAGTTCCAGCAAGAGCATAAAGATCTTCAATCAATTTACCCGCATTTAATCTCATTCCAAGGATTCCTATACTGCTCACGAAGCACAAAATCAGAAGAAAACTTGTAGAGAATGGAGGTCTGGCTACGTGACGGAGACTTAGCCATCAATTCTGACTGAGAATCATCATCTCCGTAGGGTTTTCAACATACCGCGTCCTGGCTTCCCAGAGAGCATTGACACAAACACATGAATCAGACATTGAACCAGAGGAACCAACCAAAACAAGATTCCTAATTTACATTTTGCTTTGTTTCTAACCATTTCATATACCAACAGAACCAATTACATTTCAGATCAACAAGATCCAAACTTTTTATCAAACTGCAAATGATAACGCTTATAATTCTACCGAAATGTTTCAATTTGATCCAAACGACATACCTAGAAATCATCGCCGGTGGAGAGAGAATAAAAGGCCGATTCGAGCTCAGCGAGAGCGAGCATAAAAGTTTCAAGTACATAATTTCTACCAAACTTCCCAAACCGACCAAACGAATCAGCTCTTTTCCACAGGGTCGGATCAGATCCAGGGGCCATGAGAACAGCCCGGTCCTGGCGATAGTGCAGGAGATGGAGAAGGATGAAGACCTGGAGCGAGACGATGGCAGAGGCGAATTTGACAACTTTGACAGGTGATCTCTGTTGGATTAAGCTTGAAGGAGTAACTTGCGGGACAAGAAACTAATCCTACCGAGTTATGGTTTAAGAGATTTGGATTAGATTGAATATTATATTTAGGAGTTATCTAAATATTAATGAGAGATTATCTAATTCAAATAGAAATAGGATTAGTCTATGGTTTTATTATAAAAGCACTTGTTGAGATGTGACAAGGTTTAAGAGGTTGAGAGCTTTAGTTTTTGAGCAAGTTTTCTAAAGCTAATAAAGAGAGTAATTCTTTATCAATCTTTGTGTGTTCTTAAATCGTTATAATCACTTTAATTGGTATCAGAGCTTAGGGGTCTGATTCTTATTCGGAGAACAAAAAGCAATCTTTGGCACAAGTTATCAACAAGACGGAAGCTTTGGAACAGAGGTACCTTCGGTGGTTTTGTTTTCAGAGTCGAAGTTTCTTGTTCTTTGAACGGAAGGTTCTCGGTTGAAGGGTTTCTTTTGCTCGAAAAGAAAAGAAGTTTCTTGGAAGAACAGAATTCCCGTGAAACAAAGCTTTGCTGGAGAAGAAGTGGATTTAGCGAGACAGAGGAAGTTTCTTCTAGAAGAAAAAAACAGAGGAAGTGTTGACAGGAAAACAGAGGCTTAGAACTCAAATTTTTTCTGTGAATTAAGATTGAGGATTCAGCCAAATATTTTCGCTATACCTATCACCGACGACGCCAAAACTCAAGCATGGAAGATAACGACGCCAACAACGGGAAAATCAAAAGAAGGAGGACCGTTTTCCATTGTTTGTCCCATGTTGAACTCAAGCAATTATACCGTATGGGCTATGAAGATGAAGATCGCGACTCAGAGTTCATAAGGTTTGGGAAACCATAGAGACAACCTCAGCAAATCCTGTAGATGGCGATAAGAATAACATGGCCATAGCCCTGTTAGTTCAATCTATACCCGAAACTTTGGCACTTCAAGTCGGTGAGCTAGACACAGCGAAGAAGATATGGGAATCTATCAAGATGAGACATGTGGGAGCTGAAAGAGTTAAGGAGGCTAGACTGCAAACCTTGATGATGGAGTTTGATCGCCTCAAGATGAAAAGCACCGAGAAGATTGATGATTTTGTGAATAGAATGTCTGGAAGTTACATCAAAATCAGCTGCGCTAGGAGTGAATATCAAGAATCAAAAACAGGTCAAGAAGTTTCTCAAGCCGCCTTCCTAGGAAGAAATATATTCACATGGTAGCATCACTTGAACAGATGTTAGATCTGAATACCATTGGTTTTGAAGATGTTGTCGGACGCTTAAAAAGCTTTTTGAAGAACGGATCGACGAAGAAGAGGAAGAAGAAGATGATCCTAGTAACTTGTTGTTTACAAATCAGCAAAATCAATACAGTCGCAGTGCTAGTGGAGATTATAGAAGTAGAGGTCGTTGAGGACGCTCGGTTTTTAGAGGAAGAGGCCGAGGGCACTTCAATGGTGGAAGAGATACATCGAGAGTGACGTGTTACCGGTGTGACAAGATCGAACATTTTGCATCAAATTGTCCAGATCGCTTGCTTAAACTTCAAGAATCTCTAACAGAAAAGGACAATGATGATACACAAGGAGCTGATGCACTTATGATGCATGAAATAGTGTACTTAAATGAGGAAAATTGCAAGCTAAGTGATTATGAAACTACCACCGGTGAAGAGAATGTTTGGTACCTTGACAATGGAGCTAGTAACCACATGACGGGAGATCGATTATATTTTGACAAGATTGATGGTTCTATTACAGGAAAAGTTAGATTTGGTGATGACCCATGCATTGCAATAAGAGGAAAAGGCTCAATCTCCTTCATCGATATGAATGGTAAACCAGGGAGAATGGCTGATGTTTATTTCATTCCAGCTTTGAAGACTAATATCGTTAGCTTAGGGCAAGCTACTGGGTCAGGGTGTGACATAAGAGTGAAGGGAGGATACTTAACTATGCATGATTCCGACGGAAAGCTACTTGTCAAAGCAGAACGATCTAAAAAATCGATTATACAAGGTACATATGGGAATAAGAGACTGGCATACTTACACCTATCAACGATCAGTGAGAGCAGTAGATGGCACGCTAGGATGGGGCACATAAACTTTGAAACAATAAAGTCGATGATTCAAAAGGAGCTCGCTCAAGGAGTACCGCATGTTAAAGCATATGCACATTCCAAACTACTTGTGGGGAGAAGCAATACGCCACTCGACCTATCTTTTGAATAGAACAGCTACAAGAGCTCTTAAGGACTTAACACCGTAAGCCTTAGTGGGAAGAAGACACCAAATATCAATCATCTTTGAATATGTGGGTGTATTTACTACACAAAAATTGACAAGCCACACCTAAAGAAGTTGGATGACAGATCGCGATGTTGGTTCATCTCGAACTGAACCGGCTCAAAGGCATATCGCCTACTTGACCCAAAAAACCGGAAAATAGTGGTAAGTAGAGATGTGGTATTCGGCGAAACTAAAGGATGGAACTGGAGTTATAATGGCACTGAAAGAGATAGTAGCGGAAGTTTCAGCATTGCCCGTGGAGAAAACGGAGACAGCGAATATCAAGGGCAAGATGGAAACGCTGAAACAGAGCAGCAAAACATAGATAATATAGAAGAACTTGACGAAGGAGAAAGTGACACCGAGAGAGCTGGTACTCACGAGCAGGAAACAGGGCAAGAACATGGGACTGCACCGCCGGTTCTCAGAAAATCCCAAAGACAGAGCAACCCACCGAAATCCCTTGAGGACTACGCCCTAATTGCTGAAAAAGAGGCAGAGTTGCTGCTACTAATGTTAAATGACGAGCAAAAGAGCCAACAGAGTGCACCGATGCTTGCAAAGACGAGCTGAATTCTATAGAGAAAAACCCCACTTGGGAACTTGTTGACTTACCATCTGAGGCGAAACCGCTTGGGCCAAAATGGGTCTTCAAACTAACACGAAATTCTGATGGTAGTATCAATAAACATAAGGCTCGACTTGTTGCTAAAGGATATGTGCAGCGCTATGGAATTGATTTTGAAGAAGTCTTTGCTCCAGTAGCTCGGGATGGAAACAATAAGACTTCTCATTAATCTTGCAGCAGCAAACGAGTTGGGCAATACACCATCTAGATGTCAAAACAGCGCTTCTTCATGGGGAGTTAAAAGAAACCGTGATGCTACTCAACCGGAAGGGTTTGAAGAGAAAGGAAGCGAAGATAAATTTTACAAACTCAACAAGGCGCTGTACGGATTAAGACAAGCTCCAAGAGCATGGAACAACAAGTTGAATCAGATTCTTATGGAACTTCAATTCAAGAAATGCTCAAAAGAACCATCTGTCTATCGGAAAGAAGTAGGTGAAAACCTCCTTGTTATTGCAGTATACGTCGACGATCTATTCATAACAGGAACAAGCCTAAACATCATTGATATTTTCAAGAAAGAGATGGCATCAAAGTTTGATATGAGCGATCTTGGAAGATTGACATATTATCTAGGAATCGAAGTGATTCAAACCGAGGAAGGGATAACACTAAATCAGAGACAATATGCATTGAAAATACTCGAGGAGTCAAAGATGATGGAGTGCAACCCGTGCACACGCTTAGTGGAAGCGGGTCTCAAACTTTCAAAGTCCGAGAAAGAGTGAAATTTTATTTTGATATTATAGTCAAATTCATAAAATTCATATTCAATAAATTTCATTTCAGAAAATTTAATTATTCTATTAACATAAACCATCAACATTATTAGGATATTACTATATTTTAGAAAATTTATTTTCGTAAAACTTGGATGCATGAAATCTTTTTCAGCGGATAATCATAAATACGTGTGTTTTTTTTGAAATTATAAAACCATTGTCGTAAATAAATTAAAATTATGAAAACTGCTGTACATGTTAAAATGTTCCATATGTTAAATCAAAATTAGAAAAAATAGTAATGTACGAAATCAATTTGGAAAAAAATAAAAAATCTAAAAATGTTAGAGAGTAAGTGATAGTTTAAGAAAATATTAACACTAGCAAAAGCAATATTAACATATCTTATGTACATGTATATTTTTATTTGAAAAATGGAAAAGAAAAATTAAATGACAATTATTTTAAAACAAATAAAAATTACAAGAAGTATGAATGGAAAATTATCGAATGATCATTTACAAATAAAAAGAGTGATATAAATGTTAAGAAGAATAACTGATGTTTAAGAAAAAGACCATGACGGGCAAAAGAAATAATAAATATATTATGTACATATCTATTCGTAGTTTAAAAATAAAAAATAAAAAGAAAATAAAAATCAAGAAAAGTTTGAAAACAAATAGAAAATAAAAATATTTATTGTATTTGCTATTTGTAAATTTTAAGAACCAAGCAAATGACATAAATTCAGAGAAAATCTTACCTATGTAAATAGATTTAAATTTAAAAAAAAAAACAAATAAAAAAAATCATATGAATATGTTAATAAATGTTGAACCGAATATGAATTTATGTTAATAAATGTTTATTTGGTTTCGTAACACAAACTTATTAACATGAAAACAAACAAAATTATTTTTATTATTATAAACGTACATAAACTTCTACACCAAATTAATTTTAATTTAAATACATAAAATTAAGATATATTTAAAATATAACTTAAATATTTCAAAAAGTGACTAATATTAACTACTGTTAGTTAGTTATTAAAAAAGAAAAATTTAAACAAATTCAAATCAAAACATGGAATATGCTAATCTATAATAATATTTTTGTTAAAAAAACTCAATTTTGAGGAAAATAAATCACAAACTCTAATTTAGAAAAATATTTAATAAACTCAATTTTATTTATTTATTTCTAATTTAACATAATGATGTACTTATTTTTTTGTAATAATTAGGGTTTATTTCACCATTTGTTAAAAGGTGAGGGTTTAAAAATCCACGAAAAAAGATGAGGGTTTTTTTAATGTTTTTAGAAAAGATGAGAGTTTTTTTAACCATTTTTTCGTTTTTCATTGGATATTTAGTCATTTGTAAAACTATGTCATGTTTCCCACATTTAAATTAATCTAACATCAGTTAACAAAAAAATATTATGAGATGTAAAAACTTTAAAAGAAAGGTGGATTAAAAAATAAGATCTATAATATTTATATGTGATGAGTTTGTGAAGTATCAATAACTAAATTTTAAAATTAAATTATCAACATGTTTTTATGAGATACAAAAAATGTTGCTATATATTTTCAATTTTTTACAATCATTGTAAAATTATAAATATAAAAAAAATCATAAATATGTATAATCCAAAAATATAATATCAGTTCTGTGGGAAAATTCATTACAAACAGTGTACTATAAAAAGCTTATATATATTCAAACAATATATATAATTGTATGAAAATAAAGAATCCTTAAAAAAACCCGTGCATCGCACGGGTCCTTATCTAGTCTTATATATAAACTTGGGTTGCACTCACGAGAATCAGACATGTGTCAAAATTATACTTAACGAGATCATGACACGTGTCACTAATAATTCAGATCTTGCCACATATCAAATTCATAAATACAAGAAAAAAACCATATCTTAAAGAAAAAATAAATCAAGAATTTGTTAATTTATCTAATTATTAATTAAAATTTAAAAATATTTTTTATTTAAAAAATCAAAAACAAAAAATAAAAACCATATCTTAAGGAAAAAAGAACAAATAATTTATTAATTTATCTAATTAATAAAAAAAAATGATATCTTAAAAAATCTAAAATTTGTTAATTTATCAATAATTTTATATCTGATCCGGATACTAAACAGGACAACCTTCCGGATAACCGGGTCAACCGCGGGTTGATAAACTTATATATATATATATATATATATATATGTATAGTTGTATAAATATATAAAAATATTTATCAATAAAACATTAAAACATGAAAATAAATCATTTACAATATAATATAATTTATTGTTGATAGAAATAATTAGTTTATTGTGTTTGAGTAAAAGGTAGTCGTACAATACGTGTTTTAAAAAACTTAAAAAGTTATAAAAATAATTGTAAAACATTATTTTATTCTTAAAATCAAACATTTTATTTGTATCAAAAGTGTTTTAAAATCAAAAATTTAATTTTTTGAAAACTTTTTCTTGATCCGTAATCCGGTGGTCCGGTCGAACCGGCTAGATGGCGGATTAATAGTGGATTTTCTGGGTTTTTTGGTTTTTAAATTACCAGTTTTTTGCATGAAATCCGAACTGGAAGAGCATCCGGACCGGTCCGGGTCTCAAAACATTGTAATTTAGCCAATCAATAATTAAAATATTACTATATAAAGCTTGGTTGCACTCACGTGAGCTCAACACATAACAAAACTACAATTAATGAAATTAAGACATGTGTCACTCGATCGATGAAATTTGGAAACATGTAAAAAATATTATGTTTTTTTTTTTATTTTTCTTATTAGGAAAAGAAAAACCAGCAAGAAAAGTTAAAATAATAAAATAGATAACTTTTTACTTACTATTTTTCTAATAAATGTTACAATTTATTATCTCAATAAAATTTAAACTTTTCTTTTCAAATTTAGATTTTTAAAATTTTATATTATTTAAGCTCTAATATTTTTTTTAATCACATGTTTCTAATTATTTGCACTAAAAATGATTATCAAGATCAAGTGATAAAATATATTTTAGATTAAAATCAATAGAAAAATTAAATAATAAAATAGATATTTAGACTTTAAAATAATAAATTAAATATTCTCTTCTCATATTTAGATTTATTATTATTATTTAAGCTCCAATAAAAAATCTATTACGCTTTTTAATTATTTGATCATGACAGATGTCGATTGAACCATAAGGAACTAACAAGTAAAAAAAATTGTATTATTTTTTATTTCCTTAATCGAAAAGGAAAACCAACGACAAAAATAAATTATAAAATGTATAGATTTTTAACTATATTTTTTCTAAAATATGTTAAATATTATTAGTTCAATAAAATTCAAACTTTTCGTTTCAAATTTAGTTTTTTAGGACTATTTAAACCCCAATTTATTTTAAATACTCTTCTAAATTCTAATTATTTGAACTAACAAAATTGATTTTTTATAATCCAACCTAATTTACCATTCTAATTGGTTAGGTGTTAATAAATTTTAGAGTAAAGTTTTGAAAAAATTTTCAATAGAAGTTACATATAATTGGAACAAAAAAACAAATTTGTTAGAAAATTCATAATATTCGGGTTTATGAAACGAAGAAACAACATCTCATCTATCGGACATGAAAGTTTAAGGAAATATCTTCCATAGAAAAAATGTATCACCTATATATAAGTGAAAGCATACTGCCATTATTGGATGCATTTTTCGGGTCTCACACTAGGGTTAGGGATGCAGATTTGGTTCAGGGCCTATCGGTTTTAGAAGTCTATGATCCATTCGAGTATTTACAATTTTTGGTCCAATTTTTTTCAATCTGGGTTTGAGTCAGTTTCAAGAACACACAATATCGGGAAAATGAATTTAAATTGCTTAAATTTGAAGAAAGTTTGATTGAAGTTTCACCAATATAACTAAGAATTTTAAAATATTTTGGTTACTTTGGGTATTTTGGTTATTTCGGTCTAAAAATAATTGATCTTTTTAGGTTTGTAATTAATTATAAGGTAATTGGGTTATTTCAAATTTAAGTATTATTAATATTTTTGGATATATAGTTGTATTTCGAGTATTTTGGGTATCCATTCGGTTATCGGTTCATTTTGAATATACTGAGTCTATGACTCATTCGGTTTTTGTCGCTTTAGGTTTGGTATCCCTTTTCGTTCGGATTCGGTTTGTTTCTTTGAACAAACAAATAACAAGATGGAACCAAATACTACTCGACATGATATACATTTTAATATGATAATAATAAAATTATAATTCAGAAAGTTAAATTAATTTATTCATGTAAAATTAATCTTAAGTAAATAACTCTTTTCTTTAAGGAAAATTGATTTCTACTTCTTTCCCCTAAAATAATTTAAGATATTTTATTAACAATAAATATTTAATTTATTTATTTTACCTAAATTTAATTTATTTTTAAAGTTTAAAAAACTCATCCATCATACCGGATCCTAATCTAGTATGGATAAACTCACATAAGAAATAGAAATATTTCATGACAAAAAAGAAAAGATATAAATATTTGAAATCCAAAAGAAAATATGTATTAGCCAAAGGAAAACCCCAAGTGTACACGTTGGTTATCAGCAATTCTGTTTCGACTAGAATATGAATTACAGTCGAACGTTGTTATGTGAGTTTCGATCGTAAGAGACTCCTTACAAATAAATTATATGCTTTGGTTGATTTGGCACAGCCAAGCGTATTTCAATCAAAGGACACGGTTTCTTTTAAATTACCTAATAATTATTCCTCTATTTCTAATAAATTGATGTTTTGGTTTTTTCTTGTTTTTTTAAAAAATTGATTTTATAGCATTTATTTAATGTATTTTAAAAAAAATTTAACTAATATCTAACTTAGGGCTTACCAGCCCGGTTATGCAAAACCGTTTCAGAAACAAATGTGTCAAAGTGTGGTCTGCGAGTGTGAGGGAATAAGGCCAGCCGTATAATAGGACACGTGGCGAGTACCAAGAGAAAAACTCCACAACAAAACCGCATCGTTGGTCGCCAACCTAACCTTGTGAAATAGGTGGCCAACCAAAAACCAAATCTATATAACTGGGTAAAGACCAAACTCTATTCTAATAAGGCAAAGGCCAAAATGTTTGTTCTTTAAATTTGGAGTTTTGTATCATGCAAATGTATCTATATGAAATTCAAAAATATTCTTAAAACATCAAAAGTTGTTACAACATTGATCTGCCAATTATAGAAAATCTCAAAAGTCTTAACGAAATGAAAAAACAAACATGTTTAACTTACTAGCTTTTACATCATCTCATACTAAATGAGATCACAACACAAGCCATTTGTGAATGTTAGATAGATGACTCAATTGTTCTTTCTCCTTTGTATAGATTTGTGCAAGTCCAAATCAAATGAGCTTGAATAGTATTCATTTCTTCTGAAGACAGGTTCTCATCATAAAAGATAAGCACTTGGTAATTTCTTTTGACCAAATATTCAATTGGCTTCAAAATTTCCAGATTACTAGTAATGATTAAAAGAGGGAATGGAGGATTATTTCTAACCATCAAGGTAAGTATCTTCAAATGCAAGCTATCAAATGGAAGAACGTCTCTCTTTTACCATGATCTGCTGCACCTAAGATTAAAAAGAAAATAATTAAAATCGTAATAGTTATTAATAATTATTAACTATCAATATAAACAAAAGGATAATTAAAATATTAATACTTACTTTTGCTAATTCGTGTTATCATATGAACTCTAATATTCTCAAGAGAGGAGAGATCTGTAAGAAGATTGTTCCTTTAATCTTTCTTCTTTAATTTGGTTCCATAGATATGCATTTTATGCAATTTGTCGCTCTCATGGGGAAAGAGAGCGATTGATATTCTCAAGGAATTTGTTGGCCGAGATGTTCTTTGGAAAAGGACAAGTGTCACAGTCCAACAAAACATTAACAAGCTGGATGGATGATGGTTCACGGCTGAAACAACAATAAAAAAAAAACAATTAGATACAAAAATATAATAAAATAAATTATTAATCAAAAGAAAGTGAATTAATCAAAGTGGTCAAGGCTGAAACAAAAAAAAACAATTCACTAAAAAACAATTAAATAGAAAACTATAATAAAATAAATTATAAATCATAAAAAAGTAAATTAATCAAAGTGATCATGGCTGAAACTTAACAACAAAAAAAAACAATTCCCGAAAAAAACAATTAAATACAAAAGTATATAAAATAGATTATTAATCAAAAGAAAGTAAATTAGTCAAAGTGGTCACGGCCGAAACAATAACAAAAAAACCAATTCCCGAATAAACAATTAGATCCAAAACTATAATAAAATAAATTATTAATGAAAAGAAAGTGAATTAATCAAAGTGATAACGACTGAAACAACACAGAAAATCCCAAAAAAACAATTAGATACAAAACTTAATAAAATAAATTATTGATCAAAAGAAAAGAAGTACACATATACCATATGAATTGTCGAACTTTACAGTGGGAATAAGTAAGGTTATCTATATATTCACATTTGCCGCCGATAACCCTGGAAATATAAGAAAAAAGTTCAATTAAAAGTTGATAAACAAAGTAATAATAAAAAAAATATCAATAAAATTTTTTTTTTTTACCGGTTGTCGAATTTTCTTAAAGCTTCTGCTGCTTTTTTTCGGTTGAGAAAGTGAAGATTGTGAACTTTTTCGTCACTAGTTCTAGTGTGTTGTAGCTTTCAAAAAATCTCTGCTATGTAATCTTCACTGAAAATGGAGGATAATATACTACTAGAGTTTTACTGGGATTCACCTTTATAGGTAAGCAATCTATAACAAAAAAGATTTATATAAGAGATCTGAGCTTATTAGAAGAAATCTATGGACCAAACTTTAATATAACAATTTGTTACCTTTGTTCACGGAAGAGGAAGCCATTGAGGGGTTGGAGATCTAAGGTGCTATTGAGATATTGGGATCCGAACCTGCCCGGAGAAACGGCTCAGCCGCAATATATAGTAAGTTATAAAAGGATTAGGGTTTCCTTGGCTGGCTTGGGTCTTAGTAGTATTGGTAATGGACTAATGATTGAATCAGGCCTGGCTCATTATAATATTGGGCATGTGCCAATATTTTTTATTTAAGCCTATTGTAAAAAAATGATTTAAAAAAGGCTTTGGAAATATTGATGCCAGCGGGCAGACCCGTCTACCCGCTAGGTTTAAGGTCGTCTTCTCTTCTTGGTTCTTGCTCGGGTTCTTCTTCGACGATTCTGTTTTGTTCGATTGAAATTAATTAAAAGTAGCTTTGGATTCTTGATCGATGTGATAGATTGAATGATATTGTGTCTTGATCGATCTCCCATTTCAAAGATTGAAAGTGATCTAATTCTCTTAAGTCTTAATCGATCTCTGATTTGTTGTTAGATTGTGTTGATTTGTTGACCAATTGGGATTGACTGTGTTGATATAGTTGTTAGATTATCAAGATTCTTTAACAATGAAATCCATTTTCAAGTTCTTTAATCTCTGAAATTACTTGCTGCTACTTGTTAGTGATTGCTTAGTTTTGGTTCCGGTTACAGCTTCTAGGTTGTTCTCTTTGTCTTTTTCTTTAGCATCAAAGATTGAGTTCTTGATCTTTGAAATAGTTTTGATTCGAATTTGTTTTGAAAACAAGTTTTGATTCTCATTTATGTATAGATCATTGTTTGTTTCATGTGCTGCAGGTTCATCCACGGTTTTGCTGTTCCAGATTCTTCATTGATGCTCTTAACTTTCTTAATTCTTACCACCAATAACCAATAAGAAAGTATACGTTGCTTGGAACCAGAGATCAAAATTTTGATGGAAGTGGTAATTTTCTGCATTACCCTATAAAATACCAATTCAGTGTTCTTCTCTGATAAACATAGCTGATTTCTGTATGGCTTTGATGCACAGGCGGATGTTGATGGGAATGTGTTGAGAATTGAGTTATTGATTAAACCGCATCACGAGAAAGCTTCAATTAGTAAGAAGAAGAAGAAGAAGAAGAAGAAGAAGACCATGAAGAAGAAACGACAAAGAGGGAAGTCAACAAACCAAGGAGAAGAAGCCCAAAGTCAACAAAAGATGGAAGTTGGGCTTTGGTGTTAGTTTTGTTATGGGCCTACGATTTGGTTAAGGCCCAAGTGAAGAAGTGTTTGTGAAATTAGATTATAACTAAAGTGTTAAGAGTCTTGTTGTGTAAGAGAGAAGTTAGGAGTTGTTAGTGTGTTGCTTGTGTAAGAGACCCTATGATCTAGAAGCATTGTCTAAGACATGGGTTAAAGACATGGAATCCACCAGCTCACTCTTAGAACGAGAAGTAAAAGGTAAGTATAATTCTCTCCATCAGATTGATCATCAATGGATATGCTAATCCATTAACAGAGTACTGGATGACGCTGAGTCTTTTTTAGGGCGTGAAGGTAACGTCCTCATTCAGTATAATTTAACTTCTTTATTTCTCTGCATATTTGAGATATTTATTACGACCTTTAGATTTAAAAAATTTTTGTTGCATGAAGCTTTAGATATTGTTTATGTTAGTGAAGAAGATCAAGAAAGTGTATTTGCAATGCTTGGTGTAGTATTAGATAATTGTTGACAACAAAACTCATGTTGAACCTGAACTTGATGAAAGTATGGCTCTTTAGTCCCTAAATAGTGATACATGCTCTTTTCAAGTTATCACAACAACATATGGTAATTTCCTTTATTTCTTAGTGTTTAGGTTCCGTAAAACTGGTGATAATCTTCAGAAGAAAGAGATTCTTCTAGATGATGGAGATCCTGTTTGCGGAGCTCGTGATGCTCACATTGCAGATATATGTCTTGCTATATTATCATTTTCAGTTTTTAAGATTTCACATGGGGGTTTTTTGTGGATTGTTTGGAAGTGGAAGAACTAATAAGAAGCATGAATCTTGTGAGGAATGAGATAATCCAATTGAACAGAAGCTCTAGATGCAATCACATCTGTTTACTTTGTACTGATTTTATATTTCAGAAAATTTCTAAGCATTACTCTGTTTTCTTAACTTTTAGCACATCTTTTAATGGTTTGAATTTCATGATACTATCTTTTGCAAAGAAGAAGAAATACATTATTTAATTTGCTGAAGGTAAGAATTCAAAAATATGAATGGATGGAGTACTTCTAGATTTCGACGAAGCAGAGAAATATTAGTAATGATTAGCTGGTTCACCAGTTTTTCGGAATCGGAAGCTTCAGAAAATTAGTGTTGAAGCCTTTCAAGAGTCTAGAACGGACCATGGCAGTAATAGTAGAGTCAGGGATAGTAGTCTGTTATCTAGACAAAGTGTGTGCATGCATAGAAGAGTCAGGAAGTAATGCAGATATATGAACCATGGGATTTTTTCAACTATGTGAATCAAACTTATATAAAGACTAATTAACTTATATAATCAAGCATAAATGTAGCTTATTAACCCAACCATTGAGATAGTAAAGAATACGCCGGTAGATCCAAGACAGAGTAAATCAATATTAGTAAGGCCAAGGAAGTGTTGTATTGGATTGTGGACATAAGGTGAATCTTATAAAAGGTTGATCTCTCATGGGGAAAACAATTAGTGAAACTTTCATTAGAAGAATGACAGTTTATTGTCAGTATACACTACACTATCTCCAAGCTATTCCATCTGCTCAAAAACATGGATGCTTAATCTGATATTTCTGTACATATATTTCTATAAGCTCAACTTGTGGTTGTATCCACAATGCATGATGAGAAAGAATGGGGCATATATTTTAAATGAAATGCTTTCATGTATGCATCTTCTGTTTTACATTTTGCGCTGAACACTGCTTCATATGTTGCAAAAGAATAGTTTTTTCAGTGTAGCCACTAATGCTGAAACCTTGGTCTAGCGAGTAGCTTCTATGGTGTAGATAAAGGTTCATGTTTCCATACTTTTAATATACAATTTACCTCTTCATGACAGATATTCAATCAAAGCTCAGAGAAAAGTGTCAGACGGTGGTTCTTTTGGGGATACTTTTCATTTAGTAGTGACCAAAGCCGGCATAGTGGCATGCCTAGAAAAAAAAGGAACAAGATTGAAGGTACTATTACTCGCCGTCATTTATTAAAGGTTCCAATTCTTTCCTTTTTCATATTTGTTGGTTGAAAAGCTGTTTGATTCAGTATTTTCTCTTTGAAAGAAAATTCAAACACATGATAGTTTTATTCGGTAATAAAAAGGAGGCGAATCTTGGAACAATGTATTTGGTATTAAGAAGCAAACTTTCAAAATATGATTATGGTTATGACTCTCTTCCTTTATACGTCACCCATGTTTTTTATTGTCTTTCATTAATTATTTGTAAGATTCATGTAACTTAAAAATCTTCGTTACTTTGTACTTTTCTGAATTCAAATTTTATTTTTAAGGTATAATGAAATGCTAGAAGTAGAAAGTAAACCGTAGAGGTGACTTTATCCTCACACGGAAAACAAAGCTTATGTACGACAGATGAAGTTTATAATGCTTACAAGAGACCGATGCTTTTTTGGTGGAGAATTCTTCCATGGATCTCAAGGCCATCTTCAGTCACGGAGAGAAGGAGATACCGTAATCTACTAGCTTATCCCGTAGTGTGTAGGTTTCTTCTAGGTCAGGTTCCTTGCTTCCCCAAGGCAACCAATTGTCAGAACACACACACTTCTGTAGGTTTCATCTACCTCAGGTTCTTTGCTTCTCAAGTCAAGACACATATCTATCCAGTTGGATCTTTGGAACTCTCAACAGAGCTGAAGAAACCGTTGAATACTTTGTTCTCTCAGTTCGGAGAGGTGTGGTGTTTAAGACTTTGAAGCCAAAGGACAAGTTTGGGTTAAGGTTTTAGAAAGGAGGTAACACTGATGCTTTGCTTGACAAAAAATCATGTATCTCACATCTTATATAAATTATCCGACATATTTCTTCTTTTGGATTTTCAGGTTCAATCTTTTTTTTGTCATGAGCAAAAAGGAGCACCGGTACATGTGATGATGCATGTGCCCAAGTCATTATAAAATAAACTTTGGCATATGGCCTTAAGGCAAAAAAACTTGATGTTTACAACAGACCCGACCCTGACCTAAAGCAGAGGAAGCAGTTGCTTTAAACGCTGAAAATATATAAGTTTACTAAGGACATCAAACTTCATAAAGGTGCTTCGGTGTAGTGGTTAAATCAAGGTTTTAGGTATTATATATGAGTGCTAAGTTACAAACGTGGGAGCTGTGGTTTTTAACACATCTTTTTTAATGGGCTTAAATTATTTGTTGTTTTAAGCCCAACATCATTTTGGGCTGGCTCTGTTTACAATTTGACGGAAAAACTTAATATTTTTTTTATGGCCACTATGCTCCCCAGTTAGACCCATTTATATTTACCATTTTTAATGAAAGTTATATTTCCAAAAAACCTTTAATTTTTTTTTTTGCTGAAAATATGAGTTTGGTGGTAAAACACAACATCATAATATAATTGGAAAACGATTTCCACAATTTTGGTGGGAAATGATGGAACAACAATATGTTGGTGAACAACATGCTTTTTATGAAAAAATGCGGGTTTTGTGGAAACTACGAAAAATATAGTTTATGCTAATAATATTGAAGAACACAAATTTTGGGAAAAATCACGCTTTGGCATGAAAAAATACGATTTTTTTTGTGGGAAAATGCAGAAAACACGACTTTGGCCGAAAATATGGGGAAACGTGATTTGCTGCACAAAATAGGAAAAACACAGTTTTTGCAAAAACTGTGGGTTTCGTGTAAATGATGTTGATGATGGTAAAATACTTAAGAACGCGATATTGGTAACTTTTTACAAAAGCTATTCGTTGTTATGCTCATGTTTAATGGTGTTGCAGAACCATTGAGGGTTTGAAATGGTACATGGCAAATCTTGTCAGAAAATATGTTGTATAATGAAAGAAGAGCTCGTGGAGTTCCTGGTTAGTAAATTATATTATTGTTTTTATTTGATGTATTCCCTTTGTCAATCATCCTAAAAATCGTTAATTCTATGTTTGTAGGGTTTAGTTTAGCTGATGTACATATACAACATATGGGTCTAGCTGAGATAGAGCGCTTTTACGTAGAAGTGGTATGCCTCTTGCAAATTATAAAGGCATGCCCTTACCAGATTTGGGGGTTAAATAATAGTCAGAGAAACAACTTAATAGGACGATGAGCTTTGTTATGACTGTGCCAAACAACAGGAATTGTTTGAAGATCTTTACTCAAAGCTAACAGATGAACGTCTGTAATAAGATCAACGATGCAGTTATCAATGATACCGTGACGCTTTTTTATATGGTTTTTGAGGAACTGGTAAAACTTTCCTTTGGTCACTTTTGCCTGCATCTCTTCGCTCCAAAGGATTGATTGTTCTAATATAGCATCCAGCGGTATTGCATCACTGTTACTACGGGAGGGAGGACAGCGCACTTCTTGTTTGGGTTATCTCTAACCCAACTGAGTTCATGACTTGCACGATGCCAATAGATTCCGATCTCACAAACTTAGTTAACTTATCCAAACTAATTATAAGGGATGAGGCATTGATGACCGAGTAAGCGCTGCTTTGAGACGTTGGATAGGAGCATGTGTGATGTTATACCATGTAAGTATGATAAACCATTCGGAGGTAAGGTCGTTCTTGGTGGAGATTTTAGACAAATTTTGCCCGTTATTCCGTGGGCTAAAAGGGATGAAACAGTTATTGCGCTATAAATTAATCTAAACTTTGGAGAAAGTGACAGTTCATGCTTTAAATCTTAAATGCTTTAATCCCTAAGTTCATACTTTCTTATAAATATAAGGGAAGATTACTAGTTTAACCTAAAAAGTATTTTAATAACTAGAATAACTCATATTTTATTTTAATTACTAGAATGTTTTTCAATCCTAAAGTACCCTTGGAAGATTTGATTGGAAAAACTAAATTACAAAAATGCCATTAATATTTAAAGGAAAATTGGAAAAAAGAGGGTTCTAAAACATATTTTTTCCATATACACCTTATTTTGTAACTTATCATTTTTTTCCTAATCTAGCCTTGCTACTTGATTAATAACCTTTTAAAAAAAGACTAGATAAACATGTAGAAACACAAGTTTAGAGAAGATTTGAAGAATAAACTTTTTCATTTTGGAGCAGTTTTAAGTATGTTTTAGGTTTTAAAGTTGTTCTAAAAGTTTAGAATTCAAATTTTGTGTTCTAAAATTTTAGAATTCAGATTCTGGTGTTCTAAAATGTTTAGAATTCAGATTCTAAAATATGTTAAGAAATCGCTCATGGTAAAAAAATTATAATTGAATTTTAGAATATGTATTCTAAAAGTGGTTTTAGAACACGATTCTAAAAATTCTTCATAATCTAAGCGCTTTTAAAAATATATATTATATGATCTAAAAGTTTTAGAATACATATTCTAAAAAAGTTTAGATTCCTAATTCTAAAATATTTTAAATTTGAAAAATTTAATTAATGATCCCAATAAAAAAAGAAAACAAAATATTTAATTTTATAATTTAAAGGGAAATTTCGGATTTAGTTAGTTTTAACCTAATATCGCCTTTTACATCCTTTAATTCTCCTCACTTGATTGTTGAAGAGTTTTCCAGTTCTTGAAGAATATGCTTCAAATCTATGTTATGTATGACATTAAACAATGGGGATTTATTGTCGATGAAGAAAAACGGAAGATTGGTTATTCGAATCCACTCCATCTCTTGAAGAGTTAAGTTGATTGTTTTAGGATGACTATGGAATAAAACAGATTGAGTTTAATGTGGAATTCAGTTTTTACATAGGTGTTAGCTTAGACACTCCTCCTATTCTTATGTTGAATGATAGACAAGTCAAGAATTTTGTACTCTACTTTAAAAGGAACAACAATCTACAGCAGGCGTCACGCTCAAAAGTAGAGTTGATGGCCAGAGTAGTGGAGAACAATTTGATTTGAATAACGAGGCTAATGATGATGCTAAGGAGAAGTGAGCATGCTAAGGGCGAAGTGATGATGGTAAGGGTCGAACTGATGAAGTTAATAACCGGCGGGATGATCATAGGAGTGAAGATGATGATGGCAATGTGTGTGGAAAATCAATAGTTTTGAAAAATTATGATAAAACGAGTTATCATGATGCTAACGTTGTTAATGGTCTTGTAACCACGATGGTGGAGCCTATGGTAAAAACGGGAAACTATGTCAAAAGTAAGGAGATTTTACAAGCAACTATTGAAATGTATGCGATGAAGCATAACTGTGACTATAGGGTTACAAAATGGTGGTCTATACGCTGTGAGATAGTTCTTGCAAATGGAGTCTCCATGCTTAATGTTTTGATCACTCTACATATTTGAAAATCAACAAGTTTGTGGGTGAGCATACATGTGCTCCCTCGAGGAAAAAAAATATAGGACACCTTCAGCAAGAATAATTGGACATCTCATTATGCATAATTATGAGGGTGTGAAGGAGGACCTAAACCGAATGATATCATTAAGTCAATTCGGTCAGACTGGGATGTGACCTAACTTATTCTCAGGCTTGGGAGTCTCATGAGTACGCAGCTAACGAAGTCGAGGTATTCCGGAGAAAAGTTATGCTAAGATACCAAAATATTTGTATATGGTTCAAGAAGCTTAATCCGGTCACGCCATTTAATTGGCGAAACTGATTGCTGGTAGATTCAAGTATCATTGGTAATCTAATTGCATTCTGAATCATGGATTCTGAGAATGATGGATCGTGGGAGTGGTTTTTGACTCAACTAAAGAATGGTATAAAGGATGATAAAGGTTTAGCATTTGTTTTAGATAGACATCCGCCGATATGTAAATCAATTGGAATAGTCCACCCATTGGCAAACATGATATTTGCATCCATCACTTGATTAATAATGTGATCACGTATTACAAGGGAAAAAGTTTGGCTAGATTGATTGCAAAAGCGCCAAAAGCATATAGAGTTGCTGAATTTGAGATACTTTTCAAGGACATTTGCAATATCAATCATGCGATTGGAGGTTATCTAAAGGAAGCTAATGTGACACAATGGGCTCGATGTCACTTTACTGGATACAGATACGACCTTAACACCACCAATCCTGCAGAATCTATTAATTCTACTTTAAGAAAACCTAGAGAGTATATATCTAGTAATTCCTTTGTTAGACAACAGCTGAGAATTGTTAACAAGATAGTTTTACAAGCCAAGAGAATTAAGTGTGAAGAACCCGTATCCTTTAACTATCGCGGTGGAGAAAAAAGATTGATAGAAGAATAGGGAAGGTAAAATCTTTGAAGGTTTCCCATTACCAGATCCCGTGATACAATTAAAAGGTGGAAAATAGACTTCGTTGTTGACTTAGAAAGAAGAACATGTTCTTGTGGAAAGTTTCGGATAGGAAAAATTCCTTGTCGACACGCTTATAAGAGGATCGTTAGATACGCAAAAAGATCTAACATATCGCTAATGATGTGTATACCACTACTGCATGGAGATCAATATATGAGGAATCTATTAATCCAATAGGTGTTCTCAAGAGGAATGGCACGCATTCAGAACATGTTGATGCAGCAAAGTTATAGCACCTCATACAAGGAGACAACCTAGAAGAAAAAAAACGAAGACATGAAATAGTTGAAGACAAGATAAGATCATCTCAAGGATCTCAAGCACCAAAGAGACACAAGTGCAGCCAGCTGGGTAAAGAAGGACATAACGGAATCCACATGTGACATATCGATATAGTACGGTTAGTGCAATTTAGGTGTTTTTTTTTGCTTAACTAATTTTTTCACTTTTATTTACGAGTTTTCTTTTAACTTTCAGGATTGTGTCGCCGATATCCAAGTTAAAGCAATGAAAGACAAATTTTAGTCATCCACTTGTTTACATTACTTTTCCTTTTTTTAAAAAAATTCGCCAAATCTCTTACCTTATTGTTCGATTAATGGATTTATAATGGATGTTGTTGCTTTTAAAACCTTTTAATGTTTAAGTACAATCAATCATAGTAAGTGTGAAAAGATCGACTGAAAGTGTGATTGGACATAACAGGTTTTAGAGTGTCGTCGGTTTTTTGTTTCTTGATGATAGCTATACGAGATTTTTGGCATCTTCAAGATGGTTTGTTGGCTTGCTACACATTACAATAAGCATAAACCATATTGGCATTCAACATTATCATAAGTACACGGACATTACATTACACTAATTGCAACGCTCAGATTCGAAATTAATTAATTTAATTAATTTGGAAGTTATTTCAGTTTACGAACCTTAGACAAGTCTCGAAATTGATTATGGGGGTGAAATAACCAATTTAGATTTTTTCCGGGGTGTCATAAATCGGATTGAAAAATTATGGGTTTTCTCAAAGTCAATGCAAAGTCAACTTTTGCTTCCTTCCTCCTCTTTTCTCCTCTTTGGTCACTCATTTTGGTGAAGGAAGAGAGAGTGAGTTGAGCTTTTAGCTGGAGAGAGAGAGAGAGAGAGAAGAGGGAAGAAGAGAGAAAAGGTCGGGAAGGCTTAGAGAAGCTTGGATCTTGTAAGATCCAGGAGTGCTGGTTTGTAGAGGCTTGGGAAAAGCAGGGGCTGGAGCCTAGGGTTCGGGCTGAGCCATTTTTTGGCGGTTAGGAAAGAGAAGAGAGGTATTCTTGAGCTCGGGGAGTTCATCCTAGGCAAGATCTTTCCATATCTAAGGTGAGTTAGGACCAAAGGTTATTATTTAAGCCAGTGTAGGGGCTTAGGAGTTCGATTTCTTTTGGTTGGTTCCTTATTTTTTTTTGCGTGAAGCCTGGGGGTGTTTTATGCGTCGGGATGTTTAGGGAGAACCTTGTAGCGCTTGTGGTGATTTATTGAGCTTTGATTGTGAAAATCTATGTCTTATTTGATGATTACCGTGATTTTTGTGAGTCTTCGTGAATTTTCAAGAATCATTGAAAGTTTTAGCCAGTGTTTAAGGTTGTAGGTGGTTGGAGAACCATAATTTGTGGTTATTATGTCTTGTTGCTTTGATGGTGATTTTTATGCTTGATTTTGGTGGTTGTAAACTTTTGTGTGTCAGGGAATACTATTCATGCGTGGAATACTATTCATGCCAGGAATATTATTTATGTTGTGAAAGCGTGTTTAATATTCATGCTGCTGAAAGCGTGTTTACTATTCATGCTGTGGAAAGTGTGTTTACTATTCATGTCAGGAAAGTGTGTTTACTATCTCACGATGTGAAAGTCTGCTTATCCATGCCGTGGAAAGTGTGTTACTATTTATACTGTGAAAATGGGTACTTATTCATGCTGGAAAGTTGTTTACTATTCATGCCGCGAAAGCTGTTTACTATTCATCGCCGTGAAAGTCGGTAATATTCATGCCTTGAAAGCGGGTATTATTTATGCATGAAAGCGTGTTTACTATTTATGCCGTGAAAGTAAGTACTTATTCATGCCGCGGAAAGTGACTATTAATACCGTGATACTATTCATGCCGCAAGTGTAATTTACTATTCCGCTAAGTTGTTTTAGCTTTCCTTGGTTTGGGAATTGCTATTTTTATCGGATGAAATTTTAATTGTGTTAATTAATTTTCGCGGTGGTCTGGTTATTAAAAATTGCTTGATGTTTTTGATAAACCGTTGTTGGAGGATCAATCTCACTCACCGCTCGGGTTTACCAAATGTCGATGCATCACTTTTGTCGATGCAGTAAAGATAAGGCATGATCGTGGAATCGAGGCAACGGAGGGGGATGATTAGGACCCCGTAGCTTTTGTGGTTTTGTAGCTTTGAAGATTGCAGAACCGGCAGAATCGCTGACTACGCGTAGTCGTTGTTAGTTTGTTAATGTTAATTAACCGGTAGAATATTATTTGTATGACACTTAATATTTGTTAATTGCATATATAAAAAAAAAAACTGCGGGTCGTTACACTAATCTTATGCAAAGATGAAATAATAACCAATAACCATGAATAAACCACACACAACCATATTCTCGGAAGAAAGAAGAGTTTCTATCTCTTCTCATAGCAAAACACCAAGGACTTTAAGCTCCCAAATCTCTTTCTCACATACCGGAGTAATTGCTTAGATATTATTATATTTAATTAATTAATTAAATAAAATTAAATAATAAAAGAGAAAAACTTTGTTGAAAACTCCAGATGGTACAATATTATATTTAATTAATTAATTAAATGAAACTAATAATAAAAGGAAAAATTTGCTGAACTCCGCCCGTTATAGTTGAACTCAGATGGTACAATATTATGTTTAATTAATTAATTAAAACAAAATTAAATAATAATAAAAGAAAATTTTGTCGAACTTCCCCATGTTATAATTAAACTCTGCATGGTACAATATTATATTTAATTAATTAATTAAATGAAATTAAATAATAAAAATAAAACTTTGTTGAACTCCGTCCGGTTATAATTGAACTCCGTATGGTATAATATTATATTTAATTAATTATTTAAATGAAATTAAATAATAAAAGAGAAAACTTTGTTGCTTCTCCTGTCCTGCTTATAAATAACCCGCATGGTATAATATTATATTTAATTAATTAATTAAATGAAATTAAATAATAAAAGAGAAAATTTTGTTGAACTCCGTTCTAGTTATAGTTAAACTCTATATAGTACAATATTATATTTAATTAATTAATATGAATTGTAGTGTTTTGATATTAGATTTTGTTCAAAAATAAATGGATTTAAGAGTAAATTGAATTTCACATTTCAAAAACATTACATCACCAAAATATAAAATATAGGTGTAGATGGACAAAATTGTTTTAAAGTTCCTTTATATCTAAAATCTCCCATATTTAAATCGAAACGGCCCCTTATATTTATAAAAATGGCATTCCATCTTAGTTATGATAGATTTATTTTGTGTGAGATTATTTTCCTGTTACCGCAGATTATTTCAAGAAATTAGTTAACGATGATTATTTAACGTTGGCAGTATTTGTTTCTACTTATAAGATAATTTTATGTTACCGCAGCATTATTTCACTAAATTAGTTACCGCATGATTGCTTTAACGTTGGGTAGGTTTGTTTCTAGTACAAGATTATTTTTTCGGCATAAAGCTATTTTTTCTATAAATTAGTTACCGCAGGATTATTTAACGCTAGGAAGGTTTGCTTTACGCATATGATTATTTTCTGTTACCGCAGTATTATTTTAATAACTTAGTTACTACAAAATTGTTTAACGCCAGGCGCATTTGTTTCTACTTACATGATTATATTCTATTACCGTAGTATTATTCCCCGTAAATTAGTTACCGCAGGATCGTTTAACGCTGTGGGCGGTTTGTTTCTACTAAGGGATTATTTTCATACCGCAACATTATTTCAGAAATTGGTTACGGATGATTGTTTAACATTGTGGCAGGTTTGCTTTTACTTACAGGATTATTTTCCGTTACCGCATAATTGTTTTAGTCACCGCAGGATTATTTAACATTGTCAGGCATTTGCTTCTAGTCCATGCACTATTTCCTGCCATCGCAACATTATTTCAAGAAATTAGTTACCGCAAGATTGTTTAACATTGTGGCGGGTATCACTTACAAGATTATTTTCCTTGTTACCGCTGGATCGATTTAATCCATTCAGACCATTTTTAACGTTGGTAGGTGTTTATTTTGACTTTACGGATTATTTCCTCGCTATCGCAATATTATTTCTGTAAATTAGTTACATGATTATTGTTTAACGCTGCGGCAGGTTTGTATATTTTTGAATACAGTTTTAAAATTATTTTAAAATTATATGTAAGATAATTTTGAATTATTTTAAATTATGTTAATAATTCAGTTATTTTTGAATTTATTTTTGAATAAGATATAATTTTTAATGTTTTTTAATTATGTAAGATATTTTTGAATTATGTTAGATTTTTAAAAAAAATATTCTCTCCTTTTTTTATTTTTATTTTTCCATTTTTATTTTTTATAATTATTTTTATTTTTTCAATTTTTCAATTTTTATTTTTAGATTCAATTCCTTTCATTTATTTTTCATTTTTTTCTTTTTATACTTAAATTTGTAATTTTTTTTCATTTTTAAAAATATTTTAATATATTTCAGAATTTGTTTTGTTTATAATTTATAGTGGTATTTGTGTTATTTTGTATACAAAAGATAGGTTATATAGTCTTTCACTTCTTCCTTTTACTCTCACCATTTTCAAAAAGAATGTTATTTTCCTTAAAATATATGCTATTCTAAGCAATTCTCACTAACAGAATGAAGAGTTTCATCTGAAAACCTCACATCATCTTCCGCACACATTCGTTTTTTATATATAAACTAAGTCGTTCTAACTTTTAGTTAATATTAACAAAAATAAGCTTTTATTTTTAACAGGTAATTGAATAAGAAAGGATAAGCATATAGTGACAAAGTCACAGTCAAAATCAATGATATGGGTATCCGTTATTTACGTTTGATTCTATTCAATTCAGAGAGAATATGGTAATTTGGATATTAAGGTGTTCTTTCTAAAATTTATTTATTTTGTCCATATACCTTATTTCTTGAAAATTGCTATTTTTCCCCAATTCCAGCCTTCGACATGAATACACAACATTTTTTATAAAACAGCCTAACATGTAGAAACACATGCTTCAAGAACATTTGAAGAATAAAGTTTTTGATTTTTGGTATGTTTTAAGTATTGTTTTTTGGAGAATTGTTTGTTCTAAAACTGCTAGAATTTGTATTCTAACATTATGTTCTAAATGCGTTTAGAATCCGTATTCCAAAAGTTGTCTATAGTTCAAAAATAATAGAATTAGATTCAAAAGTTTTTCATGTTCTAAAAAAAATTATAGAATTGAAACACCGAGAATAATGTATTCGAATTTGTTTAGAATTTAGACCAAAGAAAATTCCAGAATACCCACTTAAAGTTGGCATGCCTAAAACTTTTAGATTTTATTCAACGCCCAAAAGCTTTAATCAATTCTAAAATCCTTTTAGAATACTTGTGCCCTAAAAAATTAGAACTTGTAATTAATTTAGTAACTGAATCTAAAAATTAGAAAAGTAAATCTCGGGAGCATTGATTTATTAATTTTGGATATAATTATGGAAATAATTATTAACCTAAAACCATTAACTAAAACATCAGGTTTGCTTTTTGGAAGATCATGCTTCCAAATTCTGTTAGTTGTAGTCGGTGAAAGATTGTAAGACAATATGGAGGAGATTTGTTGCCGACAATAAAAAAATGGCATAATAGCCACTCCCAAAACCACTACATATTTTTGAGGATTTGGGGTTATTGTTTTAGAAGATCATGGATTAGGAAATAGGGAAGTTGATGTCGAATTTGAAGTTTCGACCCACAAACGTTAAAGGGAGACTGTCCTCCTGTGTTTATAGTCAACGATAAACAATTCAAAAAATTTCCAGTGTCTATTTTAAAAAGAACAACAGTCTTACTCTTGCCAGGTGACGTTTCCAAAAAGAGTTCGACATCAGAAAGGAAAAGACAACATTTCGATTTGAATAATGTAGCTAAATCCAGTTGATGCGTAGTTTAATATTTATGATGTTGGTTATTTTGCCAGGTGATTTACTAAGGATTTATGTTACCATTGAACTGAGGTGTTAATCGAGAAAAGAGCAAAGACGAGTGATGGCAACTGTGCGAATATTGGTAAAATGTATAAACCGAATATATGATGCTAAGGTTGTTACAGGGCAAATCACAATGCTAAAATAATGGTAAAGAGGAGAACTATTTCAAAAGTAGAAAATTGTGTTAAATAATGGAAATGTATACGAAGTAATCAGACTATAGAGCAGGAAATCTCTGACATAAGATAGGTCTACACAAAGAGAGAATTCTTGCAGTAAATGTGAGTATAGGTGTTTGTTAGACAACTCCAAATATATTGAAAATCTATCAAAGTATGTAAGGAGCATACATGTGTTTCTTAAGAAGACTAAATT
>CM051370.1:24779111-24811854 GCA_028015245.1 Cardamine occulta | reverse complement strand
AGTGGTAGTAGTTCCACGAGTTTCATAGACAATCGAAGAATCATCAATCGCCTCTTCCTTGTCATTGGTTATGGCAATTTCATTCAGGTATCGCTTCTCGCCAAGGTCTACCTTGTTCGGATGGCTCATCATACCTCTCCCTTGGAATGGTTTTGTCCTTGAAACTTCTAGATCTGCACCAAAATAGAGCAAGTTAGTATCTTCGATAGAAGTGAGCGCCTAGAAATTTAACTAGGAGTAACGAGGTGGGGTTCGATAGATCGAAGCGAACATCAGGTGGTTCTTCTTCGATCAACAAAGAATAGATGATTCCTCTCCATGGCGTGCTGCTGACTCGGGCAGTAGTATTCGCTTTAGTGAAATCTCCTTTTTCACTTTTGATGTCACCATTGTTCCTTTGTGTTTTGGTCCTTGTTGGTTCTTCTTGGTACCTGAAATATTCTTCTACATTTCTGGCAAGAATCAAGTGTGTTAGCATGGCAGTCACGAGTTATCATAAACAACAGAGCAAAATTCAGATCGAAACAATTCATCTAGTTTTTCTTTCACGTATGAATCTATGATACACAAATATGGTTTATAGATTTTCCCACCGAAAATATTTTTTTATCAGATTCTATTGGACTTACCTACGTCATGAGCATATCTATCAATAATTAGAAATGAAGGATGGTAAGGATTATTTACCTGGTCAAAACTCTGGTGAGCTTTGTTTCCTTTGTTGCCACGTAAATTTATTTAATGCATGATCGGGTGGTTTCTTCTTGTAGCAGGATGGTGCTGGTGACACCTTCATCCTTTTCAATGGTCGCCCCGAGGTCTAATCCTTTCTCGAGGTGTTCCACTTCATGATCTATCCCTGCATTAACAACCTTCGCAAAGACAAGTGTATTATACTAGAATTGCAAGATTAAAATCGGATTGAACTAGATAATTATCCGCTTACTTTCTAGTGTTGTAGGATTTATCCTTGCCTAGTGGGACACGTCAGCAAAATGTCGCCTACAATGGCATCTATAGCAAATTATATCGAGGGACTTACTCAGTTTGGAAGACTTACCTGGTGGATGTTTTCATGTTCACTAAGATTTCATCAATGGTCTTGAGAGTGTCCAAGCCCAAGTCTTGGTGATGTCTCCTTAACCGACGTTGGCTCTTTTAGGTTGAGTGAATCTTTTTAGTTAACAACACTCTTTTGCCTAAGGGCATGTAGCTTTTGTTGCCACCTTAGGCCTTGGGGTTGTGGCTAGAACCATTCTTCTTGGTGTGGAATAGGTTCCAACCTGGGTATAGCATTGACTTTCCCTTTTAGCACTTCTAACAAACCCTCGTCACGATCTACTTCATCTCTTCCTAAGCGGCGCCCTGGTGCTTCCAACTTAGTTGCTTATATGCCTCTTAAATCCCAATAAGAAAAAAGCATCCTCGCTATAGTTTTCCTCGAATATCTCGCTTTCATCCTCGGGGATTTGATTGCATAAGAACCAATGCTCCATGTCTTTTTCCCATTGTAGATAAGCTTCTTGTCCTTGTTCATGACCTGAGAACTAGAATCCACTGAGGCTCTTCAGCTATATCTTCATCTACTTCGCTGTATGCTTCTACTTTGACTTCTTCCTCTTTTCGCTTCTCATGTTCATATTCTTCACGCATCGGGTTCCTCACCAAAGTTAACTTCTTAATTTGTTTCATCAGATTGATCGCGTATCTTAAACTGATTTGGGAATTAGTTCCAATCAAATCTTCTTCAGCATTCGGATCAGTCTCACCTAAACTGATTTGAGAGTCAGCTTTCTTCACACCACGGTCTATCTTCATGGTAAGACTCACTAATTTGTCTTGTCTTCTCCTTTGTGATTGAAGCCCTCATTGTTGTTTTGATCTTCCTCATGCAATGACTCATCTCTATGACTGATTTGAAAATCATTATCTCCATTCTCTGTGAATCAGTTTCCTCCTCGCACCAACTCTAGTGACTGGAATCATCTCCACAATATAATCTGGGTGGTTCTGGTCCAGGCTTCGACTCCATCATCAGACCAATAGGGGTCCTCCTTCTTCTTCAGATTCACGGAGGTGGTCCTATCAAATTTAGGGATCCGCCTGATCCTAAGTGTGTAAGGGTGTATGATAAGGTGTGTAAAAGTTTCTCCTTAGTCGCCTTGGAGTCCTCCTGATCGCCATAGATATGCTTTAAAAAGATAGCAACCATTGATCTAGGACTTCCTTAAACCAAACATAGTCAACCTGTTTTGGGGAAATGAGTGTAACTTGAGGATCCGACGAGCATTTTGATGGATCCCTGTTGGATCAAGGAGAGGCCCAATAACATTCTCCAATTGGTTTTGGGTCGAGATTGCTGCTGTGTTGGGCTGTGTAGCACTTCATCTTGGCCTGGCTTTGGGTTAAGTCCAAAGCATGTCTATCGATATATAAAATCAATAACTCTCAAGTCTGAACCAGGAATGCGATGAATCAAATTTTTGGTTCTTCTTCCGATGGATCAATATTCCATACCAAGTACGTTTGTAGCTTAATTCCTTCTGGTTCGTCGCAAACCTCCAATCAATGCGCCTATGTCCTATTCGCTAAATCGGGGAACACCCGATTTGTAAATTTCTATAACTCCTTCTTCTCGAGACTCGACATCGTAATCCACTTTGTATGGCTCTGGGTGAGCCAATAATGTATCCTAGTGCTTTCAGCAGCCTGACTTCTTTGTGGTTGGAGCCAGAATTTTCAAGGCATGAACATCCTTCATTCGACGGTGTTGTGGGATAGTAGTGTAGATCAACCGTCCTAACAACAACAAAGGTCCCGCTTATCGCCAATAGGATGAGGATCTAAGTTCGTCAACACGCATACAGTCCCTCTGTAGTAGTTCCATGAGTTTCTCATGCATAATTGAAGAATCATCAATCGCCTCTTCCTTGTCATTGGTTATGGCAATTTCATCTGTGTGATCGCCTCTTGCCAAGGTCTACCTTGGTCTGATGTCCTCATCATACCCTCCCCTTGAATGGTTTTGTCCTCTAAACTTCTAGATCTGCACCAAAAATAGAGCAAGTTAGCATCTCTCAAAGAAGTGAGTCTAGAAATTTAACTAGGTAACGATTAGAGGGGTTCGGATGAGATCGATGTGGAACATCGTGGTTCTTTCTTGATCAACAAAGAATAGATTCCTCCTCCATGGCGCTGTTGTCGACTTCCTGGGCAAGTAAGGTATTCGCTTTAGTGAAATCTCCTTTTCACTTTCGGCGTCGCCATTGTTTTTGCGTTTTGGTCCTTGTTGGTTCTCCTTGGTACCTGAAATATTATTCCATTTTGGCAAGAATCAAGCGGGTTCCCACTTCGACTGAGTGTCAAATCTAGGACCAATTATATGGTTCTTCGGATCTTGACTAATGTCGAGTCCAAGACCGCTTATCCGGTCCTCAGATTCTTGATCGAGTATCAACCGAGACGAAGTTATCCTGCCTTCAGATCTTGAATAAGGTCAAATACGAGACAAGTTACTTGGTTCTTTGGATTTCGACTGAATGCCAAATCTAAAAGTAACCTAGCTCTTCGGATCTTTATCGAGTGTCAATCAGGACCCGGATCTGGGTTCTCTCGATCTTGACTAAGTCTCTAATCCTAGACAAGTTACCCGGTTATTCGGATCTTAACCAGTGCTAAACTGACTTATTACCCCACTCTCCTAATCTTGACTAAGTGTTGAATCTAGGAAACTTACCGGCACTCCTTATCTTCGACTCGAGAGTCTAATCCAGACCAGTTACCCAATTCTCTTAATGACCGAGTCTCAATTCTTTGACCAGCTACATGGTTCTTGGATCTTAAACGATTGTCAAATCTAGTATAATAAATAGACTAGTTAGCGGTTCTTTGGATCTTGATTGAAAGTGTTCAATCTGAGACCAAGCCATCCGTTCACCTGATCTTGAATGAGTGTCAATCTAGGACTAGAGTTATACGGTTCTCATGTTTTGACGGAGTGTCTAATAAGTGGACCAGTTACCGGTTCTATGGATCTTGACTAATTCAAAGCTGAACTATCAGGGGACCAGTTACCCGCTTCTCCCAGATCTTGACTTTTTGCTTAATCCAAGATTAGTTACCTGGTTCTCCGGATCTTGATCGACCGTCAATCCAAAGTACCAGCTTTATGGTTCCAAGGATCTTGACCGTGTTTGTACCGGGACCATTTACACGATTCTTGGATCTTGACTAAGTGTCTAATCAAGGACAAGTTACCACGCTCTTGGATCCGGAAATAGTAAGTGGAAATGGTTACCTGGCTCTCCAAATCTGGACGGAGGGTCAAATCCGACCTGTTACCTGGTTTTCTTGATGTTGACTAATGTCGAACCGAACACTAAGGGATAGGTTACCCGGTGCTCGATCTCGACAGAGTATCAAACCGAGACCAGTTAGCCGATTCTCCGGATCTTTACCGATGAGACCGGATTTGATCTCGGTTGTTGCGATAACAGAGGTGCCACAATCCCTTAGCTGGTGGAGTATGTGTTGGTGCATCACCAGCTCCAATGACTCGAGGTGCGGTTGCTCTGCTATTTCAACTGGTGTCTCCTTCATGGATTGATCTAAGTGAGTCTGAGAGCTTGTTCAAGATGCGTTAAGGACTACGAGAGAAGCCTCGATAGAAGTAATTGAGCAGATTAACGAGTAGAATGGGTACATGATGCAACACAAACAGAACTTCAACACAAATCAGTAAGACTTAAACAAAAGGCTAATGCAAATAGAATATGGATCCGAGAAATCTAGTAGCAAGAACAAGCCTTGCTAGATGAAAATCTCAGATCATTTATGCAAAAAAAACTTGATCTAGTAAGCTTAAAAATGATAAATGTGCAGACAATGACTCTAAACTGGCAACGACGCCAAATTGAAACTCATTATTTTTGGTCGGTTTCAATCGATAGATAGGATAGAGGGTGAAATGTCAAACCTAATCTAGAGCATGTCTCAGAGCACTTAATATGTGGATTAAGCTAGCAAGTCAAGAAATATATTTGGGGTTTTTCTTACTAACAACCTAAAATACAGAAAATTAAACTAGAGATGCAGAGATACAAATCATGAACTAAACATAAATCAAAGACTAGTTGTGAAAACTAAAGTAGCTCTAGTGGATCACCCATTGGTGCACTCATAGGTCCGAAAGTGGTGCACTCGAGTGGACTAGTCAAGGATATAAGAACTCTAATGAAAGCAGTAAACAAGAGATCTAAAATGATAACTAGTTCAAATAAAAAGACAAAGGGATCTTGGGGATAGACTCTAGAGATCATCTACACTCTCACGCCATGGGTGCTAATATATTAAACTCGTGGGAATCCCTTGACGACGGATCTGACTTCCAATCCAACCCACTATCATGGTGAAGGGTCTCAATAAGTGACTAAGGATCGATCCACAGCCAAGAAAGACTCATAACAAGTGAGAAGTTGGGTCGACGTAAATCAACATCTGATGCAACCAACTCATGCTATTGTGTCTTAATCCTCGGAAAAACTAGATCTGATGGTTCAAGCACTTTTGATGCTCATGAAGTCATCTAAAATCATGATCCTCTTGATCAGAGAGGCACAAGCTTTAAAAACAAGAACCCAAGAGGATTTTAAACCGAATCAGCATAAATCAATAAAAACCCATGGCAATCGAGCGAGACCGCTTAATCCATCCCCGAAAACCCTAAATGATTAATCACTCATCGAGATCATCATCGGGCCAAAAGCCCAGAAAAGTAAAGACTTGTCATAGATGAAGGATGATCTGATGAGAAAGAAATTTCAAAAAGAAACATTAAATCAAAACTCTATCTTATTAAATCTCAAAAAGTCATAGAAAATCCAAATCAAATCTAAAGATAAACCAGAGAGAGAAAACTAAGAGAGATAAACTAATTATGCTAAAGCAACACTGAAAAATAAAAGTTGTGTCCAAAACCACCCCGCTAGTATCATTAACCTTGGTATTTATACATAAGAATTAGGGATAATGAGAATTCACCATATTTATGAATCTTCGAAAGGCTCACCACTCAACCCAAAGACCAAGTGGTCCGGTCGAGTAGTGATGTCTTCTGATTTTAGATGTTTTAGCATGCATTTATCATCATTTAGGATTAGATTCATCATATGTTTCACCTCATTTATAGCCCTTTCACACATTTAGCATCCATACTAGGATTTGCATTAGATTTGCATACATATGCATATTGAAGTTGATTTGTGTACTTGAGTTGTTATGGATTCTGGAGAGTTTCACGCCCAGCACTCGCCTTCAAACACATTCCAAAGCACTCGACTGGAACGTCCCAGCACTCGACTAAGCGCCGAGCATGAAGGAGACAAGTGCTGAAGGAAACTTAGAGCAGGAAGATCAGCCACTAAACATGAGCTCGAGTACGAGGTCGAGAGGCCAAAGAAAAGTGCTGAAGCAGACAAGTGCTGAAGCAGATGGAAGAAGAGTGTCGAGCACACGCTGGCCAGAGTGCTCGAGCATACACGCCGAAGGTGAGGTTTTAAACATTCCCAGCCCGATCACCTACACAACACGCCGGTCCAAGCTGCATCAATCTCCAAGACTTAGCCGCTTATTTTGTCTTTATCCGCTTTTAGGGTTTTCTCCATTCTCATATAAATACCTTTTGGGTTTTGGTCCAAAGGGTATTCCGCTTATTGGTGTAAGCTTTTTTATTTTAGGTTTTCTATGTTCTTCATTTGTTGTTCATTATTCTTGATTTTTCTTTATTTGTAATCCAGATTTCTCTTAATCTACTTGTTAGCTTTGTTTTGATTCTTTGCAGTCTTATTGTTCTTGCCTTTAATCTATCTTTTATAACCTAATTTCAATGAATTCTAAGATGTTTGAATTTTCTGGTTTATGTTCTTGAATATGTGTGAGTAGTTTTGTGGTTCTTGAGAATGGGATAGGTTAGTGACTTAATCTTCGATCTTCTAGGACTTTGAAGTTTAGTTGTTTGTGAATCCTTTCTGGATTAGTGTTCTTAATGCTAGTTTCCTCTCTGATCAATTGCAACTAGATCTTAAGTGTTTCCACACTAAAAGGTGGTTGATGAAACACTTGAACAACTAGTGCCAGAGATTTGCATTCCTAGCCCCAAGAGATTAGATGTTTAGGTGTGTTCATCGACAAGAACGGGTCGAGTCTTAGTGCCTGATAGGTTGATTTCGCCAGAGACATCTGAGTCCGGAACTGCCCTAGCTTGAGGTCATCTGTCACTTGACAAGGGATTTGATTGCTTGTGAACCCGCTTGTTCAGGGAGTGGCTCTGCTTGAGTTTGTCGCTGCCTTAGATAGATTTCAGAGGAATCACCCACCAATTACCCCCATTCTTGAGAGCTTGTTTGTCTTAGTTGATTTTACTTTGTCTTAGTTATCATCTTAGCTTGCCAGCTTCCACACTTAGTTTTATCTCATCAATTTATTTTGTCATTTTCACTTGCTGCATTACTCCTCTAGCATCTATGCACTGCTTCTCTAGCACCTGCACTTGTCTCTCTAGTATTTTTACTTAGAATTTATTTTGTATATTTCATGTTTCACTTAGGTTGTTAGACTCTCATCAACTTGCTTGGCTTAAATTAAGTATATTTGATCTCATCCCGATTGTTAGCATCACACCTCATTTGGATTGACACCTTAGTACTACAATGACATGTTAGACTAAGGAATTGATATATCCATAGTTCACTTATCGCTTTCACACCACACAACACATATCAACTTGTATTTTTACTTTAGAAAAAGCAACAAGGACAGGGGATTCACATCCAATAGGACAAGTTCTTATTACCAGGTCTCCCTTGACTACAGGGCTGAGTACTCGAGTAAAATACCTATATCAAGTAGCCTCCTCGAGTCTTCATCCGAGTAGCCTCCTCGAGTAACTTGAGCTTCCTTGCAGTCTTCAACTCTATGGCTCCATGTCACTAGACATCACGACCTCTGCAGAAATCCTCACGCTGCCTTATAGCCTGAGGTCACACAAGTGATGACTCCTTGCAGCTCCAAGTACCGAAAGTACCACATGTATGCAAAATGCATGGAAACTAATGCAAAGAGACTAAATATCCTAAATGTCAAATAAATGCAATAAGTGATAAGAGTAATGCCAAAACATATACTCAAGTCAATAAAACAATAGTAAAAAACATGCCAAAATGCAATGTTATCAAACTCCTCCAAACTTATCATTTGCTTGCCCTCAAGCAAATAGAAAGAATAAGATGAAAGGAGTAGGGTTGAAAGTGGGACTCGAACCCAGCAAACTAAGCAAACCTCCGAGGTCAACACCACAGTTAATAGTTCTAGTATGCAAATCACAACAGTTTTACTTAAAAGCCTTAGCCATACTCATCACATAGAATTCAACACTAAGACTCAGCCAAAACAAGCATTCAAAGTAAACTATCCCTTTAACATTTATTACAATAACTGGTGGATCATGATATGCAATAACTAAAACTCATTTGGCTGAGGGACAAGTTTTAAGAGATTAAAATGATCTCTTCTTCCTCCGGTTTAAGCGCAAGTATCAGGATCTCTCATTGAAAAGGATTGAATTTTAAGAGAATGCTAAAGGTAAAGCCAACTGATGCATATAGGAGCAGACTATCATCTACCCATGACCATACAATGACTTTCCCAACTCTAAAGCCCCATAAACCGATCCTAACTCTACCCTTTGGTGTTTAAAGGCTTTTCTTTTTATGACTTCAAGGATCATCTTTCAGCTTTTCTTCTAAGGAGATGATGTTTTACATTTTCTTTAACTTCTAGTGGATTTGGGAGATTTTATATTTTTTTTCGAAGACTTTACTCGATCAAAGTGGTTGAGTCAGATACCTAATGGTATGGCTATATATATATATTTTTTTTTCTTTTTTTTTCAAGATTCAGAGCCAACTCTTATCTTTTTTCTTCCAAATCCTTTACTAGACATATACATTTTCTTTGAACTACCCCCTCCAAAGGCATAGATTTTTTTTGGCAAACTTTTTCTTTCTTTTCTTCCCAAACCCAAACCCATTCCAACCCCTTAGCCTAATCTGATTCAAAAAGCGTGAACTAGAGACTACATGAGAAGCTACTCCCTGCGGCAAAACCTAACACTTTCTCTATAATTCAATCCTAAAAATAGGCCTCACTTCTCTCACAACTGATGTATTGGTCTGAAATGAAGTTTTTGGTTTGGTTTTTGTGGAACTGTCTCAATAATGGAGATAGCTACTTGGATTAGCAAGAGGGGTAAAAGGTGAAAGCAAATCCAAGTATTTTGGAGGTATCCATGAGTTTTAAGTTTTAGAGCATATCATGATAATTAAGTTTTCAAATTTAAGGTTCAAATTCATAGGGATAGATTTAGAAGTCACAGCAAGTTTTAACAAAGTGAGAGTGCTAAATTTAATTCCAAGCAAGGTGCAGCCTTATGTTTCAAACTAAGGTAATGCATAAGACAACTTATAACTAATGGCACTGAAATCATATGTTAGGTTATTAAGCCTCAATTGGGTAACTCGCGATTATCCCCTCTGCTATATGGTTTTCCCGATCTTGATTGAGTGCTCTAATCCAGACAAATTTACCGTTCTCTAGATTTTTACCGAAGTGTCAAATCTGGGACAAGTTACCCTGTTCTCTAGATCTTTACTGATATTTGAATCCATGACAAGTTACCTAGTTCTCTAGATCTTGACTAAGTGTCGATTCCTAAACCAGTTACTCAGTTTTTTGGATCTTAACTAAGTGTCGAATATTTGACCAGTTACACGATTTTTCGGATCTTGACTAAGTGTCTAATCTAGGACCAGTTTAATGGTTCTCTGGATTACGACTCGAGTGAAAAATTTGTGAACAGTTACACGGTTCTTCGGATCTTGACTAATTGTCAAATCCGAGAACAATAAGAGGGACTAGTTATCCGGTTCTCCGGATTTAGTGCCTAATCTCGGACCAGTTATACGGTTCCCGGATTTTTCTCGATTGTTGAATCCGAACTTGTTACCCGTTCTCGGATCTTGACTAATTATCAAACTGAAACTCAAGGGACCAGTTATTTCTCGGATCTTGACTTTTGTTGAATCTAAGGTTAGTTACCCGTTCCTCCATATCTTGATCGAGTGTCTAATCTAGAACCATTTACCCGATTCTTTAGATGTTGACTAAGTGTCGAATCCAGACAAGATAATACATGCTCTTTATCAAAATATAAAAAATATTTTATAGTGTATGCTGGCTTTATTAATAATAAACTTGGATGTTTGATGTTGAAAACATAAGTTTAACTCACAATCACAATCAAGTTTATTAATTTTAACAATAGGGATAACAGATTGAAAAAGTAGTTATTTGACTGTTTTACTTGAATCATTAATAAGACATTAACCATTGAACATAGTATTAATATTATCCTCCTAACTGACTCCTTTACCTGGATCAGGGGCTTTCAAATATTCGATTTTGGATACATGGATTCGGGATTTAGATCTATGAATATTTAAAAAAATGTTTGAAAATTAAATAAATAGATGATCAAATTAAATTTTATTATAATGCTTTTAATATAAAATCTAAACGGATTGTTGGAATTTTATAAAAAATTTCATTGTTTAAATAATGCATTAATTTTCAAATATTTTTTACCTAGTTCTCTTGATCTTGACTGAGTGTCAAATCCTGGAAATGTAAGTGAGACCAGTTACCTGGTTATCCGGATCTTGACTAAGTGTCAAATCAAGACCAATTATATGGTTCTCCTGATCTTGACTTAAGTGTCTAATTTGGGGACCAGTTACCCAATTATTCAGATCTTGATTGATTGTTAAATCCAGGACCAATTACCCCATTATCCTAATTCGACTAAGTGTCGAATCCAGAAAAGTTATCCGGTTCTATGAATTTTGATCGAGTGTAGAATCCGTGACAAGTTACACGGTTTTCGGATCTTGACTAAGTGGAATCCGGGACCAGTTATCCTGATCTCATGATTTGGACCGATTTTCAAATTTGGGAACAAGTAAGCGGACTAGTTACCTTGTTCTCTAGATCTCGACAGAGGTTGAATCTTGGACCAGTTACTTGATTATTCGGGACCAGCATCGGATTATCCTAATCTTGACTAAGTGTCAAATCAAGAAAAGTTACCCAAGACTCTATATCTTGATGGAGAATTGAATCCGAGACCTGTTACCTCGATTATCCAGATCATCAAAAAGTGTCAAATCTTGACTCGTTAAATGGTTTTCAATCTTAAGTTATGTTGAATCTGGGATCAGTTACCCTATTCTTTGGATCATGACCGATTGTCAAATCAGTTAAGGTTCTTCCGGATCCGAAACCAGTTACACGGTTCTCTGGATCCTCGACTCGAGTGTCTAATCTAGGACGAAGTTATACGGTTTCCCAGATTTTGTATGAAAGTGTTTAATCTGGGAGATTTTACCGGTTCTCTGGATCATCACCGATTGTCAAATCTGGGAACTCAAAGTGGACCAGTTACCCGGTTCTTTGTATCTTGACTTTTGTCAAATCGGAGACCAATTACCCGGTTCCTCAGATCTTGACAGAGAATCGAGGACAAGTTAATATGTTCTTTGGATCTTGTAAGGGAACAGCTACACGGTTCTCCAAATCCTAACTCGAAAGTGTCGAATCCAGGACTTGTTACTCGGTTTTCGGATTTTGACTAAGTATCGAATCCGAGAACAATAAGGGGACTAGTTACCTGGTTCTCCGGATATTGACTTTGTGTCGAATCCGAGACCATTTACCCGGTTATCCGGATCTTGACCGATCGTTTAATGCAAGACTAATTATACTGTTCTCATGATCTTGACTAAGTGTCAAATCAATGACAAGTTACCCAGTTCTTGGATCTTGACCGAGGGTCAAATTCGAAATAAGGTGAGAACAGTTACATGGTTCTCCAAATCAGGATCGAGTAAAATCCGGATAAGTTATATGGTTTTCTGATCTTGACTAAGTGTCGAATTCGGGAACAATAAGTGGGACTAATTATCTATTTCTCCGGATATTAACTTTGTGTCAAATTAGAGACCAGTTACCTAGTTCTTCCCGATCTTGATTGGAGTGTTTAATCCAGACTAGTTATATGGTTCTCTCGGATCTTGACCGAGCGTCTAATCCAAGACCAGTTATCCGATTCTCCGGATCTTGACTTAGTGTCGAATCTAGGAAAATTTACAATGTTCATTGGGTATCGACTAAGTCTTGAATCCTCGAATAAGCAAGTGGAACAGTTATCCCGTTCTCAGATCTTGACTAAGTGTCGAATCCATGACCCGTTACCTAGTTCTCTAGATATCGAATGATTATCTAATCCAGAACAGTATGTGAACCAGTTACCTTATCTCCAGATCTTAACTAAGTGTTGAATCCATAACAAGATACCTATTTCCCCAAATACGGTTCTCTAGATCTTGATTTATTGTCAATCTGGGACCAGCCATCCGTTCTTCAGATTTTTACTCAGTGTCGAATCCAGTACAAGTTCCCCAGTTCTCCAGATCTTTACTGAGATTCGAATCCAGAACCAGGTACCCAGGTCTCTAGATTTTGAATGAGTGTCGATTTTTAGTTCTTTGGATCTTAACTTTTTAGTGAGAATCCGAACCGCCAGTTACTCGATTCTATTAATCTTGACTAAGTGTTGAATCCGAAAAGTTACCCAATTTTCTTTATCTTGACTACTGAGTCAAATCCAGGACTAGTTACCCGATTCCGTAGATCTAGATTGAGTGTCACTATGTAACCAGCCTACACGGTTCTCCGGATCTTGACTAAGTGTTGAATCCTCGCATAAATTACCCCATTCTTCGGACCTTGACCGAGTGTTGAATTCGTGACTAGTTACACGGTTCTTTGGATCATTATTGAAGTGTTGAATCCGGGACCAGTTACCCAATTCTCATGATCTTCATAGAACGTCGAATCCAGACCAGTTACCCTATTCTTTGTATATCGATCGAGAGTTGAATTCAGGAACAGTAAGTAGGGAACAGTTACCCAATTTTTTGAATCTTGATCGAGTGTTAAATTTGAAACCAGCTATCCAGCCCGATCTTGACCGACCGTCAAATTCTAGGAAAAATAAGGGACCAACTACCTGGTTCCCTAGATCTCGATCGAAAGTGTCAAATCCAGGATCTGTTATCCATTTTTCTGTATCTTCACCGAGGTCAAATCTGAGACCACTTACTCGGTTTATTGGATTTTGACTAAGTGTCGAATCCAGACTCTTATCATGACGGAGAGCCTAATCCTAGACCAGCTACCTGATTTTTATGATTATCACCGAGTGTTGTATATGTGACCAGTTACATGGTTTTCTAGATCTTGACTAAATATGGAATCCAGGACCAGTTATCCTGATATCTGGATTTTGACGGATTGTCGAATCTGGGAATAGTAAGTGTGACTAGTTACCCGGTTCTTTGGATCTTGATTAAGTGTTGAATTTGAGACCAGTTATCTCGTTCTCGAGAGCTTGACTGAGTATCGAATATAGGAGTAGTTATATGGTTTCCCAGTAATTGTCTAAAAGTCGAATAAGGGACCAGTGACCCGGTTCACTAGATCTTGACTGATTGTCAAATCTGGGAAATTTAAGTGGGAGCAGTTACCCAGTTCTCCGGATCTTAAGTTTTTATCAAATCGAGACCACTACCCGCTTCCGGATCTGGATAGACTGTCTTATCTAGGACAAGTTATACAGTTCTCGGGATTTTGAGGAGTGTCTAATCCGAGACCATTTACCCGATTCTCCGATCTTGACTAAGTGTCTAATCCAGGACAAGCTACCATGTGCTTTGGATCTTGACCGAGTGCTCTAATTCAAAAACAATAAGTGGGAACAGTTATGGGGTTCACCAAATTTTGACTCAGTGTTGAATCCAGGACCAATTACCTTTGTTTTTTTATCTTAACTAAGTGTCGAGTCCAGGAACAAAGTAAGGGAACTAGTTACCCGGTTCTCAGATTTGACTTTTCGTCGAATTCGAGACCTTGTTACCTAGTTCTCCGGATCTTGACCGAGTGTTAAATTCAGGACCAACTATACAGTCCTCCTGGATCTAGATTGAGTGTCAAAACCGGGACCAGATACCGATTCTCCGGATCTTGACCGAAAGTGTCAATGCAGGAAAAGTTATCATGTTCTTTGGATATTGACTAAATATCGAATCCAAGAACAGTAAGGGAATAGTTACCTGGTTTTCCAGATCTTGTCCGAAGTGTCGAATTCGAGACCCGTTACTCGGTTCTCTAGATTTTGACCGAGTGACTAATCCATGAACAGTAAGTGAGACTAGTTACCCAGTTCTCTCGGATCTTGATCGAGTGCTGAATCAAGAACCAGTTACCCAGCCATCTTAATCTTGAATGAGTGTCAAATCCAAGACCAGTTATACGGTTCTCGGATCTTGATTTAGTGTCTAATCTGGGACCAGTTCCCCAGTTCTCTGTCCTGTATAAAAATTCACTCGACCAAGTGGTCGAGTCAGAGCCTAGCAATTAAGAAAAATCCCAAAATCTGCTAGAAGTAAAAAAAAAATTTATAATTAAAAAAAATCCTCTCCTTAGAAGAAAACCAGAAAAAAATTGATCCTAGACTGAGAAAAGAATGAATGCCTTTAGTGAAAAGAAAGGGATTTTAGAATAAGGATCAGTTATGTGTTTATAGTTTAGAGAAATCAGTTGTGTATTCATGGGTAGAAGGAAATCTATTCTTATATGCATCAGTTAGCTTTTACCTTTAGCATTCTCTTATAGTTTAATCCTTTCACAGAGAGATCCCTGTTACATGAGCTTAACCCAGAGGAAAAAGAGATCATTTTTATCTCTTAAAACCTGTCCTTCGAACCAAATGAGTTCACTTGTTACGTTTAGCATGATTCATTGGTTACAAGTAATTAATGTTAAAGGGATAGTTTACTTTGAATGCTTGCTGAGGCTGAGTCTTGATGCTTTAAATCTGCTGTGATGAATATGGCTAGAGTTTTCAAGTAAAACTCATGTGCATCGCATTCAAGAACTGTTAACTATGAGATTGAGATTAGAGGTTTCTTTTAGTTTGCCTTGCTATGAGTCCCCACTTTCACACTACTTTTTCATCTCATCCTTTCATATTTGCTTAAGGGCAAGCAAAGGATAAGTTTGGGGGAGTTGATAACACCATATTCTATTTGTTTTTAGCATCCTTTTATAATCTCTTTAGCTTAGTTTCATTCTTTGTGCACATCAGAATTTGTCAGTTTCTTCCACTTAGCTCATTTATGCATTTTTACAGAAGCATTGCATACATGTAGCATATATGGTGTCTTATCAGGTACTTTTGGAGCTTTGGGAGCATGGATGAGATTTGAGCAAAAGGCTTCGATCATGGAGAGACTTACTGGACGTGAGCAGATGATCCGAAGATGGACTGAAGACTCGGCTAGAAGTTACTCGACCAAGGCAATCGAAAGACCGGTCGAGTAGAATCTCCCTTCGCTATAAAAACCCAGAAATAATGTTTACCCTTGTTTAGTCTCTTAGTTTAAATAATCCTGATTAGTTTAATATCGGGGACTCCATTTTTATTTAGGATAACCCTAGTTTAGCTCTGTCTCTCTTGATCTTCATATGTTCTCAACTTTTCGGATTTTGTAATTCTCATAACTTTTTATTAAATCAGTATTTGTACTTTATTTCTCTATCAAAGTTGTTCATTGGTTCATTATCAATCTGATATGTCGATTTCGAGTTTTCGGCTTGAACCTTTGATGATGAATTTATTACGTGAGTAGTTTTCTTAGGGTTTCTAGGGATGGATTATGTTAGTATTGCTCTGTATTGTTATGAGTTTCTTTAATTGATCATCAATTCGCTTTTATTCCTTCTGGGTGAGTGTTTTTAATGCTTGTTCTTTCTCGATCTAGAAGAATATGATCTAAGATGATTTCCACAAGCAAAAGTGTGATGAAATCATCAAATCTGCTTTTTCCAGGGATCTAGATACAATAACATAAGATCTAAGTATAAAATATAGATTTGACACTCAGTCATGATCGAGAGAACCAAATAACTGTTCCCACTTATCGCTTTTTGGATTCTACACTCAGCCAAAATTCAAAGAATCGGATAACTGTTCTATTTACTGTTCCCGGATTTGATACTCACCAAGCTCCAAAGAACCGGGTAACTGGTTCCGGATTCAACACTCACTCAAGATCCGAAGAATCAGGTAACTTGTCATGGATTTGACACTGTCAAGATCCAAAAGACCAGGTAACCGACGTCACAATATTTTACATGTTTTTAGCCATCATTTATCATTATTTTATTGCAGTTTCATCAATTGTTTATACCATTTTGCATTATATTCATCACTTTAGAGTACTTATGACATTTTGCATTAGCACTTCATACATTACGCATATTCGAGCTGAAAATAGGTACCTATGGAGCTTTGGATACCAATTGCAATGTTCGAAGCCCACCTGATCATGCACTCGATCATGGAGCTTGAGTCGACATCCGAAAAACCACTCAACCAAAAAAACACCTGAGTAGAAGAGCTCGAGTGCACATACCTTAGAAGACCAGTCAAGATCACACCACTCGACTAGCATAGCTCGAGCAAGAAGACTCGAGCGGAGATAGCTTGGGATGCAAGTTAACTCTACTCGACCTAGATTGCTCGATTGGGTGAACTCGAGGGGAGAACCTACCTTGGACCAACTGCTCGATTAGACCACTCGACCATAGTGGTCGAGTGGATTTTTTCTTTCCAGACCTTATTTAAAATTTTGTCTTTTAGTGTTTGTAGGGCTTCCAGGCCTTTTAGTATAAATAGTCTTGTTCTTTATTATCAGAGGGAGCCTCTCTTTAAACTAATTTCTTGCCTCTTAATTCACTCTCTTGTTTTTTTCATTTTTCTTGAATCGGAGCTCTGATTACTCTTTATTTATTTATTCTTTGCAACTATTTACTTCTACAAAATTGTTCATCTCATCTTATCTCTGTCATATGTCGATTTTAGCATTTTCTGGGTTTGTGTTCTTGATGATGTGTTCTGAGTAGTGATTAGGAATCTTAAGGATGAGGTAGATCTATGTAGGATTCTTGGTCTCATTAGTTGTTTAAGATTGAAATTGCATATATCTCTTATGGATTAGGTTTTCTTAATGCTTAGTTAGCTAAGGGATTGATAATTTTGATCTCATACATTTCCCATCGGAGGTGTTGATAAAATGCTTCAACCAACTAATACTAGAGATATATAGCTTTAACCCATGGCTTAAGAGGGTTTAGTTGTATTTTGACATTAATGAATTGGTTCTTAATGCTTGCATGTATTATGTTTCATTGATATCTGCTCTAAGTTTCTTTGTATCTTTGATTGGATATTAAGATTAGGAAGTGGTATATTGATGTGATCCTAGGAAGCACTAAGGAGCTGGAAGAGGAAATGGAAGCTTATGAAGATGAGGAAATCCAACAAGGAGCAAAGGATGCATTGGAACAGCTTGAACCGGAGCAGCTTGTAGCCGAGGAAGCTAAGAACAAATGGATTAGCTCAACAACAACGTTTGATCCGGGAATATCAAGAGGATCTCTTGAACTTTGGAGGTTGTATCAGGTCCACATTGATCATGATACACGTTCGAGAAAGCTAGTGCATGGGCATATGATCTACTTGCACTCTTTTTCCCTTATCTCGGTTTTGTCCCATTGGGTTTTCCGAGTAAGGTTTTTAATGAGGCTTGTGGCTCATATGTTCATCTTTGCCATTGCCTAGTTCTGATCCATCAAGGCCCATTTAGATGACATTTTGGGCGTCCCTATCTCTTATTTTTCTATCTATTTGAATTCAAACTTTCTCTTTTAATTCTCCATGGTTTTTGTGTGAGTTTACGAGGCATGTCTCGTAACTCTACACCATTTAAGTCTCTTCTCCTCTTCTCTTCGCCTCCTTCACTTTATATTCTGATCTGAACTCATTGTATCCATCATCAAACTTTTATTCTCAAAACTCTTTTTACTTGTTTGATCATTTCTTGCTTAAAGTGTCGGGTCTTCATTCCTTCACACCTAGCAAGCCGATAGTCTAAGGATCAGTCATAGTCCTTAAGAAGTATCACTCACTTCCACCCCTTGTTCGAAGTATTGGGTCTTTACCCTCTCCTGGACAAGCTTGAAGTCTAAAGGTCTTTCACAACCTTTGGAACTTTCGCATCGATCCATAAAACCCATCAGACCATACTCGCCTTCACATCACTTCATCACTTCCGCATCCATCATCTCTTCACTCCGACCATCACAACCTCTTGGAGAGCATTCAGGGACGTAATCCTCATCCAGGATCATATCAAGTGGTATCAGAGCTCACTCCATACCAGGTTGTGTCTTTTCAAATCGATCACACCTTTTCATATTCCGCAGATCATTTGAATTGATTCTGTCTGTTGATTGCTAGAATTTTTATAATCTTTTGGTGTCAGATAAAATGGTGAAATCAACTGGATCTGAAGCTATATTGAGTCTAGTAATTGATAAAATTGTTTCTGGAATTTTTCAGCACGTTTTGATAATTTTTCGTGACTGATCTACTGCTAGTGTCGAAATCTGGAATTCCTGTCTGTCACATCGCTTTTGCTTGAATTTTCATAACATATTGGCGTGTGATAAAAATTCTAAATTTGTTGTGTCTGAACCTAGAAAGAGTCTAGTTTCTAGTAAAATTAATTCTGGAATTATTGAATGTGTTTCGATAATTTTCGTGATAAAATTTTACGAACAGTTGCTATTAGAGTTCCTTGGCATAGGAAGAGTCATTTCTGTCCTAACTTGTTAGAATTTTCATAAAGTATTGGCTCTTCATAAAATCACGAAATAAATTGGATCTGAACCTAGAAAATGTCTAGTATTGTTAAAATTGAATCTGGAATTTTTAAATATGTTTTCATAATTTTAGAGGTCAATTTCGACGAACAGTCGCGATTAGGGTTCTTCAGCATCTGAAGAATCATTTTCGTGTTTTGCCCATTTGATTGTGATTTCTTTCAAAGGAACTTGTTACTGGGTTTGTTTTGTGTTGCTTTTGCAGGTAGAGATGGCCGATCATCAAGAAGATAATCTGTTCTACACAAGGTGCTATGTTCAAAGCAAGGTATGCAGCCTCATGATCGACGAAAGGAATTCTAACAACGTGGCAAGTGAGTACATGGTTCAGAAGCTTGGTTTAACCATGAAGAAGCACCCATGGCTGGATGAAAATTACAAATTAAGAGTGAGCAGCCAAGTGAAGATCTCCATAGCCATTGGAAATTATGAGACAAAATTCTGTGTGATGTTCAACCAATGGAAACATGTCACATCCTTCTTGGAAAACCATGGCAGAATGAGCGAAGGGCAATCCATGATGGTCACAAAAACAGATATTCATTCAAGTATAAAGGAGGCAAGATCATTCTGGTTCCAATGTCATCACATGAGATTCAACAAGATCAGCGCATTCGAAAGCAAAGAGTAAAACAGAAAAGCCATGACACGTTCCAAGGAGATCATCCAAAGAAGTCACCACCCATTTATGGAGAAGAAAATCAACTCCAATCATGTCAAGAAGATATTGGTGAAGACTTCAAACCAGAACCACCAGATTATGTGCTAGACAATGCCACAAGTTCATATGAAGAAGAAGATGAGAAAAAACATCAAAGAGAATGTGGAGATTCAACCATATATAGCAGTTCACGATCAGCAAAATGTAAACAGCAAGGAAGAGAACACTAAGAACAAAACAGTGGAGCAAATCGCCCTTCTCAGCGAGTCTTTGGAAGCTAACTGTGATATTCCTTTTATTCAATCTGATCTTATGTCTGAAAACACTTGGAAAAACTAACCAAATTAGAACCGTGCAACCGAGTAATTTTGTTTGTTTTCCACAGGTTCCAGAAGAAGAACTCACATGTTCTATTCAAATCAAGGAGAAACCACCAGATGCCCCACCACCAATAAAAAACTCGAGGTAACTATCTAAACTCCCAAAACAAATGAAAGCTAATTTGCTTTCTCTGGTGCAGATTGTACAATGGTGAGTTCAAAACATTTTCAAGAAAAGAAGACTACTCTTGTACCATTACCGCTCATGAGTTTTACCTTGAAAAAATCAAACTCAAAGGGAATCAAGAGCAAGGTAAAGCTAATCTTTTGCTATGGTTAGTAAGGTTAATGATGCTGAATATTTGGATCATAAAATTTTTGTCTCTTTAGATAAATTCTCTGGTATCTAACCTTGCACAGGTGCTGCCAAGTGAGATGATGTGTCTTTTGCAGAATCATAAGAACGCGTTTCCAGTGGATTACCCCATAAGACTACACCCATCTGTGATGCATCTCATAACCACATTTAGAGACCTGGAGACTATCTAGGACGTTCAAGACACTTACCCCATGAGATTTGGACCTCTTCACTTCACATGTTTCCCGTAGAGCCTAAAATTAATTTTTCATCATTTTGTTCATTCCAAACTTATCAATGGCGACCAGGAGAGCTCTCATTGTGTAAGATAACCGCAAGATTCGACGGTTTTCACCAACAATTTTCTGACCAAAGAAGATGAACATATTAACAAGACCGCTTTCACTTACCAAGATAATTTCGAGCAACCTAACACTCCAAGGATCTTATTCAGGTAAGTATTTATTTTTCTTGATTTGTTTTTCATGATTTAAGGGCTGTGAGTATGAATATATTATCTCCAGAAATCATTGAGAAAAATTTAGGTTTTTTCAAAGATTATTCGGAACAGAAATCTTGTCTTAGGATGCAAGAAAAATAACGACTTGACAAGAATAATGCTTTGATACAATCTGATACATGTTTTCCTGTTTATTGTGAGTCCATGACTGTGATAATATGCTTGTTTTTGCCAAAAGTGTTGACAAACTTTCAGGAACAAAAGAGGAACCACCGAACTTAAAAGTTATCTCATCAAGTTGTTTTGCGAGGACAGGAATCGGAGATGTTTTCATGCAGCATAAGAAAACCATTGATTATTTTAGGATGATCTTTGAGGTTGGAGAACGAGTGTTGACAGGAATGATTGATAGTTCATTTCACCAAACAAGAAGAATCATCAACAATGCCCATCGACTTGATCACCGAGGTAAGTTTCCCATGATGTTACTCTTTGATGGTTCTAACTTAGTGTTGTTTGTGGCAGGTCAAACAGATTTGAGGACAAATCCTTTTCAACTGGGGGAGGATGATGTGATCCTAGGAAGAACTAAGGAGCTGGAAGAGGAAATGGAAGCTTATGAAGATGAGGAAATCCAACAAGGAGCAAAGGATGCATTGGAACAGCTTGAACCGGAGCAGCTTGAACCGAGGAAGCTAAGAAGAAATGGATTAGCTCAACAACAACGCTTGATCTGGGAATATCAAGAGGATCTCTTGAACTTTGGAGGTTGTATCAGGCCCACATTGTCCCTGATACACGCTCGAGAAAGCTAGAGCATGGCCATATGATCTACTTGCACTCTTTTTCCCTTTATCTCGGTTTTGTCCCATTGGGTTTTCCGAGTAAGGTTTTAATGAGGCTTCAGGGCTCATATGTTCATCTTGCCATTGCCTAGTTCTGATCCATCAAGGCCCATTTAGTTGACATTTTGGGCGTCCCTATCTCTTATTTTTCTATCTATTTGAATTCAAACTTTCTTTTAATTCTGATGGTTTTTGTGGTGAGCTTACGAGGCACGCCTCATAACTCTACACCATTTAAGTCTCTCTCCTCTTCTCTTCCCTCCTTCTTTATATTCTGATCTGAACTCATTGTATCAATCATCAAACTTTTATTCTCAAAACTCTTTTTACTTGTTTGATCATTTCTTGCTTAAAGTGTCGGTCTTCATTCCTTCACACCTAAGAGTCGATAGTCTAAGGATCAGTCATAGTCCTTAAGAAATATCACTCACTTCCACGCCTTGTTCAAGTATTGGGTCTTTACCCTCTTCCGGACAAGCTTGAAGTCTAAAGGTCTTTCACAACCTTTGGAAGTTTCAATACGATCCATAAAACCCATCAGACCATACTCACCGCTTCACATCATTTCATCACTCCAGATCCATCATCTCTTCACTCCGACCATCACAACCTCGAGAGCATTCAGGACACGATCCTCACCAGGATCACATCATATAGGCATGTCGGTGTTTATCACGGAGTGGAGCCACCTTACTTTGATGTTCATTGTTTACAAATAGCTTTTGTGAAGTTTTGTTAGACATCTAGGAGAGACTAAGGAGAATCACCGATCCATGAAACCCATCCTTAGGACCCTACTTCCCATTTGATTGTTACTCCGCTCTTGCTTGCTTGTTTTGCTCTAGTCTGCTTTGTTTTACTTTTGTGTATTCGCATTGTTACCACTCGATCACTATCACTCGACCAACTAGATCCAAAGGCTTTCCATATTTTAGCTTTTTCTTAGTTTCACTCGATTGGTACCACTCACCACTACGCCGAGTGCTGCACTCCTTTTTGTCGCTTTCCGCACCACTCGATCCCTTTGCTCGATCATTTAGGTCAAGTGCCCTACTTTCTTTGTTTCCTTTGAAGTTTGATCATCCCACTCTAACCGACAACCCGAGCGGGTCTCTTTATCTATTTTCTTTTTCATCATTTAGGTTGTTAGACACTCACCATTTATTCTGTTTGGCTTAACTTGAATTAATTGATCACATCCTCATTGGATAAAGATAGTCTTCCTGATTGGATTGACTTAGTATTCATCATCGAGACAAGGGATTGTTCCACCCGCTGTACAAAATGATTTTGAGATCAAGACCAGCCTCATTCCTTGGTCCAACAAAACAAATTCAACGATTTGCCAATGGAAGATCCTCCCGACCACCTCTACGGATTTCAACAGCTCGGTGACCCCATAAAAATTCACGGAGTGTTTAGGATAGCATCAAATTGCAATTATTCCCCTTTTTCTTTAACAAAGCCCATCACTGGGAGAAGACTCTCCAACAAGGTTCCATCACTTCTTGGGACGATGGCAAGCGAGCATTTCTGACTAAATTCTTCTCAAATTCTTGGACTGCATAGTTTCGGAATGACATTATGGGTTTCAATCAGAGAAATAACGAAACATTTGCAGAGGCATGGGAACATTTCAAAACGTACACAAATCAGTGTCCTCATCATGGTTTCAACAAAGAATCTCTACTCATCATAATCTATAGAGGGGTCTCGCCAAGGATCAGGATGCTACTCGACACTGCCAGCAATGGAAATTTCTTGAATAAAGATGCAGCGTTAGGCTGGGAACTCGTGGAGAACTTAGAATAGTATGACAACAACTATGAGGACTATGATCGGCAACTTCGAGGAAGCCTTGACACTGAGCAAAAACACAGAGAGGAAATAAGAACTTTGAATTCAAAGCTTGATCGTTTGCTCCCAACTCAACCAATTACAATGAATTTTATAGGCCGCGAGGAGTTACACAAAGCACAGGTTGAGGAGGCCGTTTCGAGCAAGTACATTTACTATATTCAGAACCAAGGGGGATACATCAAACCACACTTCACCAAACCCACCCACACATTTCCAACTATGATGGTCACGCAGAATGACTATTTATATCACTAGCAGAAATCTCTTAATCAATACCCCATTCCCTATCCGCAACATCAAAGTAACTTTCCCCCACCTCCTTTTATAATCAGTTATCAGCATACTCATGCTTTTCCATGAGCCCAGCAACCACAACTAGATAGCACACCATACTTTGATATAAAGACTATGCTCCAGCAAATTCTTAAGGGGCAAGCTAATGGTGCACTAGAATCATCACAAAAACTCGCCGCGGTTAACAAAAAGTTGGATTGTACCTTCAGAGAGCTAAACACAAAAATTGAGCATCTGAACAACAAAATCAAGCACATGAAAAGGGATAAAGCTGCCACCACATATATAGATCCTACGGGACAATTCCCTGAAGCCTCGATCTCCCCAAAGGAATTTGCAAAAGCTATTACTCTGCCCAAAGGATAAACAGCTACAGTCACATAAAGGTCAGCTAAACATCACCGGGATAGTGAAATTCAGGAGGGGAGGGTATATTTTATCAAGAGGATGCTTGAACTGAACAACCACATAAGGAGACACCACTGAGCAACTAACTCGAAAGCACGCGATCGAAAGTGGAGCCACTCTTGTCGAAACAAACTACTCCAGATAAAGCACTCCACCCCACCGCCGAAAGCAGATGGTCGAGCTAAGACTTCTTCCGCAAAGGTACCTGAAACATCATCGATAAGGAGGCACCTTATGATATACCCCATATGCTTCCATTACAATTCCTGAAGGTTCAAGAAGCAGTTAGTAGCTAAGTATAAGGCCTTGTTTGAGAAACACTAGAAGGAGGTTAAGCTTCAAATGCCATTGCTAGATACCTTCATGTTAATACCTCCAGCCCAGAAGTTCCTAAGAGATCTAGTGATGGAACGAATCAAAGAAGTTCAGGGGATGGTAGTACTAACTCACAAATGCATCGCCGTTATCCAAAAGAAACTCATTGTGCAAGAAAAGTTAGGAGACCCAGGTTCCTTCACCCTACCTTGCTCTTTTGGTCCTCTAGTTTTCAAAAACAGTCTGTGTGATTTAGGTGCTTCTGTGAGCGTTATGCCACTGTCAGTTGCGAAAAGATTAGGGTTCACCAAATACAAACCCATCAATATCTCATTAATCATTGCTGATAGGTCTGTTAGATTACCCTATGGCTTATTGGAGGATGTACCTGTCAAAATAGAACACGTGGAGGTACCTACAGACTTTGTAGTCTTGGAAATGGATGAAGAGCCTCGAGATCCTCTCGATTTTGGAAAGACCATTCCCCGAAACAGCATGAGTAATGATAGACGCTTAAAAGGAAAGATATACCTAAAAATGGGAAAGGGCGCTATAATGAAGTTTGACATCGATAAAGCGATGAAAAACCCACTTTAGGTGGTCAGGTTTTCAGATTTGAAGAGATGGACGAGTCGATCAAGAAATATTAGAAGAAGTAGTCGAGAAATATCACCTTTAACAAAGCATTGACCAAGAACATCAAGAGTGACTATCTTCATGATAAAAACATCAAGCTACGGAAGCATATTAGACCAGAAAAGGTAGTCACCAAGTCTAATACATTTGAGGACCTGATTGGTACAAGATCGTAAGCTATGGCTACATTAGGAAGAATACAATAGCAACTCGACTTAACCTCTCAACGGATGACTCGAAACGGCTAATCAGGAATCGAGGCACACCACTTAACAATCTACTCAAACAACAACTCGAGGAATCCACTCAACAACGACTCGAGCAATCTCGAAGCAGCATCTATTGAATCCAAATGACCGGTCTGAATTCAAGGCACCCAAAGTAGATCCAGAGAACCAGGTAACCGGTCATAGATTCTACACTCACCAAGATCTAGAGAATAGGTAACTAGTCCCAGATTTGACTCTCACTCAATAAACAGAGAACCAGGTACCTGGTCTCGGATTCAACACTCAGTCAAGATCCAGAGACTTGGCTAACTTGCCCCGGATTCGACACTCAGTTATGATCAAGAGAACAGAGTAACTGTTCGCACTTAAGGTTCCTGGAGAACTTGGTAACTGTCCTCACTTACTGTTCTTGGATTCAACACTTAGTCAAGCTCCAGAGAACTGGGTAACTTGTCTCGGATTTAACCCTTAGTCAAGATCCAGAGAACCACGTAACTTGGCCCACTTACAATTTCTGGATTCAACCCTCAGTCATGATCTAGAGAAATGGGTAACATGTCCCGCATTCGACACTCAACCATGATCCGGAGAACCAGGTAACTGTCCCCACTTCTTGTTCCATGATTCGACATTAGTAAAAATTCAAAGAACATGGTAACTGGTCATGGATTTGACACTCAATCAAGATCCGGATAATCGGGTAACTGGTCCCGGATTCGACATTCAGTCATTCACTTTGCACATTAAGGGTTTTTGCATGAGCATATCATACATCTTGCATATTGGAGTTGTTAACACGTGATTAACAAGCTTTGGAGGAGGAGGTCAAGGGTTCGAGAGAAAAGAGGATGGTGCAATCCACTCGAGGAGACTACCAAAGTCATTCCTACCGAAAGCATACCACTCGACTGGACCGCCAGAGTCAATCCAACTCGACCTGAAGTAATCTACGGAGATTCCACTATTTGGAATGTAACCACTCGAATTCTAATTAATTCCGACCATGTTAGGGATCCACCCCTTTAACCTAATGTCTCCCATTTAATTTTCTCTTTTTCTCCATTTCCAAATTTTGTAACCCAGTTCTTCCGATTTATTGAATTTTTGCATTAACTTTCAACAGCAATATTGTTTATCTCATCATTATCCGCGGCATATGTCGATTTTAGCATTTTTGGTTTTTGTATTAGTTGATGATGATGATTGTTGAGTAGTAAAATTAGGGTTATCAGCACGAGTTAGAGTAGTAATCGCTCTTGATCGATCTGGGTATTTGAGTATTGATTGATTTTAGATTTTCCATTCTGGGTGAGTGTTCTTAATAGTTATTCCTTTCTATTCATTTGGAATTTGATATCAAGCAATCTCCGCATTTACAGTGTTGATAAGACCGTTGGATTCAACTTTTTCCACAAAGTTAGTTACACTAGCCTCGTCGATCTAAATTTAAATAGGTTGTGTACCTTATCCTAGGGATTCAGTTGTTAAGATTTTTGTTGTCTTTAACAAATTCGTGTTCATTTCTTGCTTAATTGTATGGCTCTGGTAGAATCGGGTATATTAGCAATTAAGCTCGTGGCTTAGTACTATGATAATGTATTAGGCTGATTTAGAATTTTTTGTCAAGGGAATAGTCTGATTGGATTAGTATGTCAATTACCCATATCGATTACTAGTAGTTGTTAGTCAATTAGCCCATGTCTAAGATCCTTTCTTTTTTCTAATTGATTTAATTTTGTTTTATTGTCCGCTTTTGTCTTTGTTTGTTTTTGTTCTTTCTACTCGATCACTACCACTTGGCCAAGTAGGCCGAGTGCTTTCTTTATTTTGTCATTTCCCACACTACTCAATCACTAGTGCTCGACCATACATGTCTTTTACTCTGTTTTCCTGTTTAGCTTGACCTGTTTTCCTGTTTAGTTTATTTTTCTTGCATCCATTTTTCTGTTTCATTTAGGTTGTTAGTTTAAAAACCAATTTCCTATTTAGCTTAACTTAGGAACATCTGATTGCTTCCTAATTGCTAGCTTCACACCCATTCTGATTGACACCTCACATACTGGAATGACATGATCGTATTAACACTACAAGAAATCTACCGCGTAACTAACGGCAATTTCCATCGGAAATCCGTCGTCGGAAATAAAAAATCCATCGGAAATACAGAAATCAGAAATCCATCGGAAATCCATCGGTTTTAAAGCCGTCGGTATTCCGTCGGTTAAAAACCGACGGAACACCGACGGAGTTCTGATTCTTATAAACCGACGGATTTTTGACGGATCTATAACCGACGGCATACCGACAGATATAAACCGATGGATTTCCGATGGATTTCTGATTCTTTTAAACCGAGGGATTTCTGACGGATTTATAACCGACGGCATACCGACGGATCTATAACCGACGGATTTCCGACGGCTTTCTGATATTGAACTACCGACGGATTTCCGACGGAAATATTGAAATTTTTTTAATTATAAAATCGAATATTTAAAAATAAATTTATTAATTTGTAAAATTTGTTTTATAATATAAATTAAATAATTAAAATCTAATATAAATTAAATTTAAAGAAATAATAATAATGCAATAATTCAAAATGAAATTCAATATTTCTAAAATAATTCAAATAAAAAAGAAAAAAACTAAAACTACGAGGGCGGAAAGCGGGATAAGAATTCCGCCATTTGTTGCTGCAATAGCCGGTTATCCGCCTCCAATTTGCGGGATCTCTCGCGTTCCGCTTCTTGTTGGGGGTGATATGCTCAATTTTACCCTGACGCCCAGACTTAGCTTTTGCTTGCCCTCAAGCAAAACAACCATTCAGCCTCTGAAAGAGGTTTGAAAACAGAGAAACTTACCTTGCTTTAGAGCGTCACAGTAACCGTTCAGCGAGTAATCCACATGCCACAGAATCAAACCAAATCGAACCACCATGTACTTCGCCATAGACTCCACAGTTTTTCCCAATTATCCCCACAATCACACAACATTGATCCTTAAACCTTCATCGATGGGTCTCATCTTTGATCATGAAGCCAAGGACCTTCTAGACTCATTCCCATACCATACCATGATAAAACAAACCGATTCTCACATTATTTAGGCATTCTTTTCTCCCCAGCACTTATACTTTCGCATGTACTCTTCTTTTGCTTTTCTTTTATTTTTCTTTCTTTTCTGCAGCGTAGCCAGAGGTTCGAGACACGAGTATTGATGGTGTTTGCCACCAACTCCCTAGTTCATTCCTCTATATATATCAAGGTTTTGATACGCGAAAACCGATGGTGTTTGCTACCGAGTTCCCGGTTCATCCCCTCTCAACATATTGCATAAATCCGTCAAGGTTTGAGACGCGAAAACCGATGGTGGTTGCCAACGAAGTTCCCCGCTCCTTCCTTGACTAACACTCAAGAGTACATATAATTTCTTTGCCAACTTTAATCAGGGAGAGGAATACCGCTATTTCTACCGCGGTTTTGTTTGTCGTATGAATGGCGAGTCAAGCCCTATGGACATCAGTCACATTAATGAGATAAAAAACAAAATTAGCTCGGTTTACCGGATTTCTGAAGATACGGGTGTTTCGAGTCAACTGGTCAATCTTTTTAGCTTTTTTCATTAGTCGGATTCTGGAGATGGTTATGTAACTATGGTCACTTAGACAAAACAAATCAAAGCAACAAACCAAACAAGGATCATAATTTCAGACAAAATTTTGACTCAATAAAACATACTTGGACCGACTCTAAGAAAATAAAAGAATAGTTAGTAACTACCTCCCCAGATTTAAACAACACCGTCCCCCAGGTTATAAAAAGCACGAGTTTGGTGAAAATAAAATAAATAAAAAAGAAACACAATATCAAAAGGGAAAATATGAAAATTACCATTATCTTTGCATGGGTGTCGACGACACCGCCAAGGGTGTCGCCGACACTATGTCCCAACTTAAACTACCTTAAGTTTAAAATCAGAAAACTAGGCAATCGATCAAGAAATTCCCAGCTGAATCACCGCAAAATAAATCCATAAAATAAAAACATGAGGAAAATAAAATAAAACAAAACTTACCGGTGGGTCCCACCAAGCGCTTGTTTACGCATTAGCTTGACTATGCCGAAGCACGATATGGTGGGATGAGGGTGCAAATGGATGTCTTCAGAGAAATGTCGCTCATCCATGGTGGAGTGTAAGCATTAGGGCATGAGGACTACCAAGGTAATGAGGATCATCAGCCGGTGAGACATTCGCTGGGTGGTACAATTTCTTTCCCCAATCAATGGAACAAACAAGCGCTTATATTAGAATCTCGTGGCTTGGTTAATCAGAAACAGTTTTTGTACCACTTAAAAGTCTTTTTGATGATATTAGATGATTTGGGCTTAGAAATTAGCGACTTTTGCTTTTCCCCAGGTAAATGAAGCGTAGGATGTGGAGCTTGTTTAACAACAGCTCGCAGACTAGCAACATTGAGATCATCCCAAAACTAGCCGTTGTAGAAAACCACGGACCAACTGGTGGAGCGGTTGATCGACATAAGTGGTTCGTGGTCGATCGACACGCATCGCTACACTGATATCTTTACTAAGGTTCAGCATCTGGGCTTGAGAATCATGTGCATCATCTCATCCATAGCGCTTGTCCTTTTGCCTTAAACTCGGGAGTGATGTTGGCTCTAACCTTAGCAAATGTTCTTGAGGTAACTCCATACCGCAGCTTATACTCAATTGTATCACCAACTCGCTTCTTAGGTATCAAGGTCATAAGAAATTCTTCTATCACCGCTTTCTCGCAGTTTCTTCTTTCTACCACCAGCATTAAGATTCTTTGCAAGAAGTCCTTAGAGTGAAGCTTGTTCACCTCTTGGTTGAGCGAATTCCCGTTTCCAGCTTATCACAAACTTTCTTATCCTCTTTCTTAGGCAATTTCTCAATGATAGAGTTGGAATATCGACCGGGTCTGGGATCTTCCCGGTAATCCGCTGATAAGAATCGGTGCACACTCGAGATAAATCAGATCCACAAAGATCATTAAGACTAATCTCTTTAGCGATGCCTTGTCGATAACTTCCTTCAGACGCGGCAAATTACAAAATTCGTGGAACCTCCGAAATTGCCAACTTATCTTATTAACCAAAGCATCATATGAAACAGCAGCCTTAGGGTACGGGCGGAATGGGCTTGTCGACACTTTCTGTTGCAGACTTGGGTATTTCAAAGCACTTTCCGCAATAGCTCGAGGCACGTCGATCGACACTAAGGGAGAGTGTCGACGACACCGGTCATCTCGATTCGAGTTCATGTCATCTTCAGCGGTGTCGATCGACACAAGTGGTCTATGTCGATCGACATGTGTCAGGAATCACAACATCTTTGTCTTTGTTCTCTCCAATAAGTATGGCTAAAAATTTCTCATCCATTTGCTCAAATTCTTCAAAGACCGATATCACCATTCAACATAATGGCATCGCACCGATACCTTGGATTAGCGCCTGTCCTTCCCGGAAGGGTATTGTCTTGTCTCTTCACAGCTTCGCAGTCTGCGCAACTTGAGTGTCGAGCTTCGACATGAACGCTAGCTGCTCAATCTTGCCATTAAGATCAGCATACAGAGCATCGATCTTCCGCTGAAATCCACAGTAATCTTGCTGTCCTTCCAGGAACCCGCTCTAACATAGATTCCATCTTGCTCGAGATGTCGGGGAGGAATGTTCTGGTAGGAAGACGAGCCGCGGTTCCTTGTGAAGGCGCCATCGCTCCGGAAAGGCTTCTGATATCGAGGCTTCGAGCGTAGGACGGATGGATAAAGCACAACGTTGGCATAGAATTGCTCAGGCCGGTTGTAATCTCCTAGTGTCATCCCAGGTTGAACAACGGCACCAGCTGCACCTTGAACAACATTACTAGCGATAGCAGCCGCTGGTGTCGATCGACACCACCTGCTTCTCTCGCATGGTGTCGAAGCGACACTATCGTCCCTGAATGACCCCCTCAATAAACCGGCCGCTACGATCCTTTGTCCTGCGCCATTGTATGGAAGACCTCTCTGTCTCGGAGGACTCCAGCTTCGCCGGGTCTGATGATAACACGCAACATCGCCACTGAATCCTTTGTTTTCAGGTCTTCGCTTCTAACTCAGCTAGTTCCCCAAACACACAAGAATGAGAGAAAGAACGAAATTAGTAACAAAATAAAATAAAATAAATTTAGACAAAAACTTAAACCTAACTCTAATGGTAAACTCTAAGTCCCCGGCAACGGCGCCAAAAGTTGATATGCTTAAATTTACCCTGATCTACTCTCTCAAATTAAGAGATCATGAGTACTTAGGATCGAATCCACAAGGACTTTGTTACACAATAGATTGTCAAGAAAAGTATTAAGCTAAATAAGAAATATTGTAATTAAAGAAAATAAAGCAAATAAGTAAACGAGAGATAAATCAATGGATAAAGACGCTAGGCATAGGGAAATCTTAGGAATCGCCGTAACCGTGGATCAATCAATTATTGGGATTATAATTAAGAACCGCTTCTAGAACTCAATTCACTAAGTTATAATTAACCAACCGCTAGTAAAACTATCTAAATCTAAATTCCAGAATCCCAAATTTCTTTGCAAATCCTAAGAATATAAATCAGCCTTAACGTTCAGGTTCGATATGTTCACAAAATCCCTAAACCAAATTCCTTTGCGAATAAGTAATTTTGCTCACCTTAGATAGATCAGATTATCAACTGCACTGTCGTGCCTAATCAATCAACCTAAGATCTAAATTCCAATTGCACTGTCGTGCCTCCTAGAATTAGCTTTGAGAACAACCTAACGCGAAGAACTCTAACAATTAATCCCAATAATATAATCAATTCAACAATTCATCAAAAACCCTTGAAAACCCTAAACCTAACTATGAAACTACCCAGACATATCCATGGAAATCAAAGACATGATTGAAATAGATATCATAAAAGTAGAAAGAGATAGAGGGGTTCGAAATCTTCTCTCAAAGGAGAAAAAAGTATAAGATCAGCCCCTAGCTCCAAGCTCTCTCCAAAGTAAAACACAAAGAAGATGATGATACATCAAATAAAACCTAAAAACCTAATTTATAAGGCTAAACACGATATGGGGTCTTCTGTTAACTTTCTGGAAGTTCTGGGCCACTTTGCAATTCATTAAATGTTAAATTCACACAGAGTTGGTCAGTGTCGATCTTCACCATTGCTAGTGTCGCCGACACTCATGGTCATGAACTCGCTTACTCTATTCAAGGTGACAGATCGGATCTTCCACTTAAAATCGCATAACTTTTGATCGCACCGTTGGAATGATCTCAAACCACTTCCAGATGAAAGATAACTCATTGATCTAACTATTAGCTCGATCCATCGGTG